>JAODJU010000014.1:21919460-21939228 GCA_026776725.1 Gnathonemus echidnorhynchus | reverse complement strand
GGTCTTGTGGTGGCGAGGGGGGGTGGGGGGTGTTGTGGGGGTTGTTTTTCACAGCACCGCCAGCTTGGGTTCTGGCCCCAGCTCCCGCTTTCAGCCTTAGGACCCACTTGCCTTTATCATGGAGTCACATCCTTTAGGACAGAATCCTTTCAAATCAGTCGATTTGTGAAAACTGCGTAACTGTGTGCTTTAGATAGCTGGGCACCAGCTGATCACTTCCTCGCTGAAATCTGTGTCTGGATGTACAATCCTAGTTCTGACCTTCACAATGTAAATATGTCTACTGTCTTTTTTTTAACTTGTATTTATGTTGACCGCAGAATCAATCCTTTTGGATTGGTGGTATATAACAATGCACTTCATACAATAATTGTCAAGTGCGTTGAAATATGGTGACTTCTTATAAGTCCAAATTTAATAAAGTTCTAAGACATTTTTACTCGTGAGTTTTTCCCCCTTTCTTCTACATTTTGATTGTAGGTCACTGTTTCTTATTTTGGAAACATGGAAAATCGTAATGAATGTCCAAACAATGAGGGGTATTGTAATTAAACTTTATCGACAGTTACACATTGATAAAAAATATATATAGTGCACAGGAGAATTCTTAAAGCAATACATCATCATGAAACACAAAGTATCTGTATGATACATTAATAAGAGAAACTAATGGCGTTGGGCATTTAACTAGTGGAATTTTAGTGATCACACACAAATTGTAACCATTTCCCTCTACTATAAGTCGCTTTGGATAAAAGCATCCTATAAATGAGTTAAATGTAATATGTAGTGAGATCCCCTACTTGACACACACAGAATGTGGGGGGGGGGGGGGTCAGTGGTCCATGAGCAGGACTGAGAAAAGCTGTAGGTGAGCCCACTTGGTCCCTGAGGAAAAGGCAAAGGTAAGGCTGCATGATTTAAACCTACTGGAAAGGGGCTCATGATTGGCCGACGGCAGGCTTTTGATTGGCCAATGGCAGGACTGCTTTCAGTGACAGGAAATAAAGCCACAGTAAAGCTGTACACTACCAATAAGAGGCCGTGTAGGCGTCGCCCTCGCTTACTCCCCATGTATGAACGGTCCTGTCTGAATGTTCCTGGTGAACACTGACAGAGGTCGGCTAAATGAGAGCGTTCACCATACTAACCCGCTAGATCTGTCGTGCCAGCAGATGGTGCTGTAGGCAAGTTTGAAAAAGCTAACCGTGCGGATTTTGTGGAGTCTAGTCATCATGTGATTTATCACTTCAAACACAACATGAACTCCCAGGGCACTGGCTTTGCAGTTGTGGTTTACTGGATTATTTCCTTGTATCACCAGCTCATATGTCTGGATTGCTGGGAAAAACTCTGGAATTGGGATGTTTCCCATAGCACTTGCATCCATTCCGGAAACCTGCTTCAAGGTTATGGATTCAGAGGTTTATTGTTCTGGGAAATTTATTAAAACAACAAAACAAACCTGTAACTTTATAGTACACAGATTATCTAATCTATCCATCCAACTATGAGTTCAATTTTCCACTTCTCAGGATTACAGTGGCAGCTGGCTTTGCCAAACCTCCCCACCATTATTTTCCAGCTGTCGTAGGTGTAATCAGGTGCTTGCAGGTCGGTTGCGATACATAATCCCTTCAGTGTGCCATGAGATCAGCAGGGAGGGGCTAGTCCGGTCCAAGGTTCTCCTAGGTCTCTGAATTCCTCATGTTATCATGGACAGCTGACTTAGCAATCCTACAAAGAACCTCCTTTCTGCTGCTTGGATCAAGGGCCTTGTTTGGAACAGCTCCAATGGAATGTGACCAGGAGGCGTCTTTTCTAGATGCACGAATAATCTCAAACGGCACAAAGTGATCTGATAGTGGGTGACAGTAGCTTTTTGGTGGGGGGGTGGGGGGTGGCATAAAATCTTATGTCTGCACTTTCTGTCCACTATTAATGAGCTATTTGAGGTTGTATTAATGCCAGTAAGTACATTTTATTCATTTTAATTCTAATTATCCATAAACATTATAGAATACCACTGCCAAAAACAGACAAATATTAGCCAGCCTCTTTTTATTTGTTTTTATCACTATTGCTGTCAGCAAGAGATTTCATTTTAATAAACATCCTGCACTGTTGAACGTTGTTGTAATGTGTCCAGATAAGTCCCATGATTCCTGGCAGGACAGCTGTGTAATTAACAGTTCGTTTATAATTTCATACCTTCAGGGGGAGCTGGGTGCTGAGACAGGGAAGGACATGTGACATCTCCATGTGAGCAGATGTAGAGGAGTAGGAACCAATATATAAAATTAACAACTCCGCTCAGCTAACTCCACAGCCTTTTTGATAACCATTCAGGATTGACTTTGCTGCATGCAAGCCAGCTGAGGGACAGTTTACCTCAGAGGTATTTTAAAGGGGGAATTGCCCAACCTTCAAAAAAGGAAATCAATGTGGTGGTTTGTTTAACCACTTATCCTGACACAATCTCACATGACCATAACAGTGGGAAACGAACCCATAACCCTGGAGGTGTGACATAGGCAACCCTCCAACATCTTATGCCCTCTGTGCTAAGACAGGCTTTGTGGAACATATGACACAAAACCAGGGTTAGGGGTTCGAATCCTGCCTCGGGCGTGTGTGTGGAGTTTGCATGTTCTCCCTCAAATTTACAGGTTTCCTCCCACAGAAGACATGCAGCTGGGCTCATGGGTGTCTCTAAATGGCCTTTAGGGTATGATTGTGTGTGTGTGTCTTACATGGCCTGGATTCCGACACAGGGTTTACCCAGCCTTGTGCCTAGTGCTGCCTAGGATAGGCTACAGGAGACCCAGACCAGGATAAGTAGTTAGAACATGGATGGATGTAGACGAATCATCCTGGTGTGTTATATTGCTCAGTAGCCTGTTGCTGGCCTTTTACTTACTGCCAGTGAAAAAACACTGTGGATGTGACTCTTCACTGTTTCCAGACTGAACTGAGTGCTCACATGCCAGACTTTCTTGGTCACAGAGATCCCTGTCAAAATAATAATATCCCTGTTTTAGCCTTGTTTATTGCTGATCTTATTCATTACCCACTAAAGAAAAATGAATAAATTGAATGAATAATAAATAATGGTATTTTAAAGATAAATTTATTTTAAATTTAAAAATAAACAGCTGCTGAATAAATGACATAATTGCAAAACTACACCCAAGTTCCCCACCCATGTGTTTTCATTAAACCCCTATGCATAGCAGTGCTCAGTAATTTAGTCTGATTAATTTATCAGACTTGTATTTTGTAACATGATGCATCGGTGCATGTTGCGCATTAATTATTATGACACTATCACCTCTCCGATGCAAATGCAAATCTCAGGTGGCCCAGTCCTGACATCACAGCATGGATAATATGTGCGGAGAAACTTTAAAAAGTAAACTGCAAATTTTCGGCCAGTGTCGGTTTATACTACTTCTTTACTTATTACTGTTCCTAAAAATCGCATCTCCAATTTAGGTTCTGTTAAATATTCACTCAAAAGTCAGAGTAAATAGGGCTGATCTCTGATCCTCATTCACTGTAGCTGAGGTAAGGGACAGCTACTGATTACGGCATGTTACCACACAACGAACCACTTTGGGGATGAGAACCAGAGCAGCCATGCAGTACCTCAGCACCACACATGTTCAAACGGAAGTTTTATCTGGTAGCTGGAGTGCCAATCCTGCCACCAACCTCCAAATTTTCCCTGTATATTTGAGGACCTGCTTGTAGATTAACATCATACCCGGCACAAAGCAATTACAGGTTAAGGACCTTGCTAAAGGGCCCGACAGAGTAGAATCACTACTGGCATCCACAGGATTTGAACCAGCAACCTTCCAATTAGTAGCACCAATCCCTAGCCTCAGAGCCGCCAATCCACCTAAAATGTAATTTGTAACTGTAATTGGAGTGGATAAAAATTGCGTTTTTATACTTGTGTTATTCAGCGTGTAATTAAAATCTATCTATCTGTCTTGCAATATATTGAAATGAAAAACCATTCATCCGACAAACACGCACAGTCTTGTCATTTCAGCAGTTCACTCCCTTCACGTGCTTTCAATGTTGTTTGACACCATGACGTTTACTGAGACACGCCTCTGAAGCTTGAGCCTCAGACGGCGCTATAACGGGGAGATGCTCATCTCCGATTGGGTGTTTATCAGCACATGACTCAATGTGCAAACTCTGATTGGCTTCCACTGCGCAATTACGTCTCCGAAAGCTGTCTAAGCCTCCTTGTGGCATCTTCTAATGCCATTGGGTCTATTGGGTTTGGAAGTACATCCTGACATATAACGCCTAGGTGCATTACAGAGGGTGATGTTATTGTTTTTACGAAGCTGATGATAATATGCATAATTATGTTTATTAAAAGGAGCGTGGTAAGCGCTTGAACACTGCGGTTATTTGATTGGCCGACCGAGCTGTCAGTCCTCTTTAATGGAATCGGCACATTGTCGCTCCTGCCTTATTTCTACGCAGGTACGGAGAACGGGTGGGCTTGTCTGTATTTGCAGATAGAGTGTCGTCAAGACGGGCTTGCACAACCCAAGAAATCTTACGGTAGTTTTATCTGAGAGGCAGACAGGTTACAGACAAAAAGCAGTCATCGCAGTCATGAAACCATAAACCAGGTCGCAAGCCAGCGAGCATCGGACTGCAGGAACTCCGCTTTCATCGCAGGTCTGCTGTCTGTTTATCTCCCGGATTAAATCTCCAGCATCCCAGAATCCCACGACAGATCGAATACCTGAAGTTAAATTAAAGGATAAGAAAGGCGATCGCTGGAGGGAGGAGGGGCGGCCAGCCTAATGATGAACAGGTTCCGAAAGTGGCTTTACAAGCCCAAGGTAAGTTTGATATTTGATTTCGTTTTGCTAATTCTGAGACATCGTGCATGTGTTATTACGATGCTTCCCACCTTATTTAACGCGCAGTGGTCATGAAGGTAAAGTTGCCCCTTTGTGCCTCCGCCTGCCATACGGATGGCATTGCTGGTACACTGAGATTTAATGAGTGGAAATGCACGCCGATCTGTCACAAAGTAACAAAGGGCATCGGCCGTAATGAGCTGCCGTGATTTTTCCTTTTTATGTCTTATTTCTGCGGCTCCTGTCATCGGGAATATTGAATCCAAAATTCACTGTAGTTTTCGGCAAGTGGCCATGTTAAAAAAATCACTTTGACAGCTTAAAAAACAGCACTTTATAAAGACTAAATTGGGCGTCTTTGTTTTGCCATGTCAGGACAACGGCTTTGCTTTGCTCTGATTGTGTTTTATTGGCGGATATTGCAAATGAAAGTACAGTGTCTTTCACGGTTTCCCTTATACGTAAAGCCGAGTTAAATGCTCTACCCCAGCAGGGTGCTGCTAATCGTTTTAAGCATCAATAATTAAAATGCCCGTTAATTTAACGCTATTTAGTAGATAAAGCCATTAAGCGTTGTTTTGAAATCGTCAGCTGGCGTGCTGTGAATAAAAAGTGAAGTGTGTGACAATTTTTGGATTATGGACACCGTCATTGCAGACATGCAGAGTAATCTCAGCCACCCTGAATACAAGATGGGTTATACCTGTACTGGGAAAAACTGTCTTATTTGAATACAGCTAGGATGTATTATGGAAAACTTATTTGCTTAGAATAAGACATGAATAATTTCCTTTAGGTCTGTGTGAATTGCAGATTTACTTTGTAATATATTTCATTAATATCCTTATAAAAGAACATGCGTGTTCATTTTTCTCTGAGCTCAGGGAGGCACGTTGGATAAACTCCGGTTTCCTCACTCTATTGTGTGGCATGTGTCTTTTAAACTACCTCTTTAGACAAAGAAACTCGCTCAAAGAAGAACTGACTGCTAAATGGCAAAATGAACCTGGCCTTTTGACAGTAAAGCCTCTGTCTTCGATATACTCTTGGTACTAAGTAAAGCTCCAGTCTAAGTCTGTCCTTTTTTGCATCCTATTTGTGTTTATGCGAGTGTGTGAACCAAAGACAATGACAGTTCGGGGATGCTTTGATACATCGCTATGTTACTGCATAGCATGCACAAAAACATCACTGGCTTCCAAATCAATGGAGTTCACATGTATTTTACTGTATTGCACTTTTTTTGTTAGCTTTGATCTTATTGTATGAACTTAAGCTCTTTCCTGAGTAGGAATCAAATTGGTTTGATTTAATTTCTATCTGGGCAGTATTGTAGCTAGACTTGTGACTATACAGACAGAAATTATTTGGTAAGGCTGTCCAATAAGCGATGGATAATTTCAAGTTAAATAATGTAAACATTTGTATTTAAGAATTGCTAAAACAGCTCTGCCCTGTGATGTTTGGGTTTCTTTAGTTTGCTGGAAGTTTAAGTATGACAGTAGTGAAAGTCCATAGAGCGGGTAATGATGCCAGGAGATGCAAGTCTTTACTTTTCTTGTTCTACTCAAATTGTGGGGTAGATGTAAGCATTTGAGAAGATCTGGATTACGGTCATGCTGAAACAACAGGGTGATGAGCCGGAGATGATGTAGAGGAAAACATCTGTAAGTATGGATGGAGCAGTTTTAATTCAGATAAAACAAAAATGAAGAAGCAGAGTATGAATCCAATCCAGACTTCCTCAGTGCACCGGACTTGCTGCGGTCAGCACAGGCCAATGGGATGTACTAACCAATGAGGATCCCCATGACGAATCTTCTGACATACTCTTTCCATGCACGTCTCACTCACCTTCTGACTGCAGTAATGGTTTTCATTTGAATCATTTTCTGTTTTTCAATTCAGTCTCCATGAATGCTTCTCTTTCCCACCTTCCATTAGGAGTCACCCCCATACCTGTTTGTCTTAATTACTTATGCTGGTTTCTTATTTCAGTGTGCTCACTTATAGATCACAAATTACATATTGATGTTTATAACGTGTGTGTTTGTGTGTGTGTTTATATATATATATATATATATATATATATATATATATATAAAAATATGACACACACACACACAAGTTCGACCGCCTGCACAGTTTTTATGGCCTTTGCATTGCTATATTTAGTAGGGACTTTTGTTCATTTCCAGCTGAACTATATCCGAGTTGATTCTAGGCCGGTGTGATGTGCGATTCAGTGTCATCACCACATCACAAGGAGCGCGATAATCACTTGGGTTGAGATTAAGCTTGGGCAGCATCTGATTTTTTTCATACTGTCTCAACACTATTGTGGTATTTTGAAATCTTGTTGATAAAATTCACCAAGCTGAGAGGTCCCCGCGATAAGATTTGCCAAACAGAAATCATCGGTAAATGTGGCTAAAGCATTTTTACTCTCACTGAATGTTTTGATTTTATCTATTAATTTTAGGAACCAAAACTGAGCAAGATTTTTCAATTTTAATGGTTGTTCCTTTTTATGATTGTGAAGTGCAATTTGGATTTTTTTGGTAAATTTTCAACTCCTTTTTATATTTAACCCCCCCCCAAAATATCACACTGCAATATTTCATATTTTTTCCAGCATTGTGCAGTCATTTCTTCTTTTTCTTACTGATCCTTTTAAATGCAGAGATGATTATTTTAAAGTAATAGAATTAACTGCAGTCAGTTTGTGATGTTGATTGAGGGAAGACGAGAGATGAAACATCTCAAAGGAGCCAGTTAAATGGGGATGTTTTAAAAACAAAAAATCTTCTGGCTGCAGGTTGCTGGCTTTTGATGACGGTTGCCATGGCTTGAGTTAAGAGGGTGGGGGGATTTGGGAGCTGGGTGGCCATGAAACGAGTCCTCATGCATGATTGTGGCTCTGTGGGAGACGGAGTACTTGCCTGCCCCTTATAATGAAGAAGAGAGCAATTCACCCCCAGCCGATCAGGCCAGCGGAAGAAATATTGGAGCATTTCTGAATGGGCCGAGGCCACGGGCAATCAGGGGTTAATATTCCCATGCGGTTGATTATCACCCAAATACAGGGCATGTTAATCTCCTCCATGCCCGTTAGCAGGACGCTAACAGCATGAGGCTCCCCCTGGAACATCTGTCCTTGGCCCCACCCTGTGCCGGTCGTCAAGCTCAGACTCCGCCCCGTTAGCTTGTCCCGTTCCTGCTGTCACTAACCCATCATCCCATCCCCAATCCGAGGCCAAATTCCATGTGTCTGACAGCTGTGTGGGAAAGCTGGCCATGTCCGTTGTGTTTTCTTCCCGGCTTTGCCTCTCTATCCATTTTTGTTCTGATATTGCGATTGATCCGCCTGCGGTTCCGGGGCCTGACGCCTCGCTGTTTCCAGTCATTTCTCTCGAGCGAGGACTGAGAACAGTGAGCTGAAAGTGAGAAGTGGGGTGTCTTAAGTGGGAGTTGCCTTCAGGCAGATGCGCTGTGGACAGTAGGATGATGGGATATGCCAGTATCTGACGCATGCCGGCTGGCCACTGGAGGGCGCCACACTGCCCTGCATTAAGGTGCCAGACTTTGCTAATGGGCTCCCAGGCCTCAATTTTGGTGCTGCCTCTCCTCCCATCTTTGGATATTAGTGCTTGTCCCTGAGAAAAGAGTCGGAAGCTGTGAACACAACAGGATGGGGGGCAAAGTTCAAAGCAACGTGGACAAGGTGGGACGACCTTCCAGTCTCTCTCTCTCTAGAGTGGGTCTTGCCATCTTGTATCAACATATGTTTTTGAGCGGCCTGGCCATGTGCGCGCCCACTGCCTGCCAACTACAGCCCAGTGCCAGTTGAAGCCCATGTGGTGCCCCATCTTCATACTTTAGGGTGTGGTGCCCCATCTTCTTACTTTAGGGCGTGGTGCCCCATCTTCATACTTTAGGGCGTGGTGCCCCCTCTTCATACTTTAGGGTGTGGTGCCCCATCTTCATACTTTAGGGCGTGGTGCCCCATCTTCATACTTTAGGGCGTGGTGCCCCATCTTCATACTTTAGGGTGTGGTGCTGACTCTTTGCTAGGTCGGCATCCCCTCAGAAGATGGCGCCTTACGTGACCTCCTATGTCGCCTGTAGGGTTGATCAGCTCTGCTGCTGCCAGTATAAGTGTGTCGACGCCTTTAATGGGTAACCACCCCCCCACCAAGCCAGCCTGAGGGCGACTCCTTCCCAGATGTTTGCATTGCCAGCTTCCCTCTTCCTTCACGTGCTGTATCGGGCCACCATAGTTAATTCTTAACAGCCCATCTTCTGTATAATGGTCATTAAACAGACTCCGAGTTGCCGAGCTGCACTGTTATGGCTGAGAGGCCCTTTTCCTTCTGTCCTGGTTATTGCATTCAACTGCAAACCTTAAATTTGCTAACAAATCAAATCTGTTTGCTCTTTAATGGTAGCAAGGTGCCTGGACATGTCATCGCTTCGAGAAACCTGTGTCTGATAACAGAATACTTCCTCCCCATATTGGGATGAGTAATTCTTGGTACTTGACACCACTTTGGTGAGCGCAGAGTTCAGCTGAATGGCATGTGCTCTTACCGCCGTAACAGAGGCCTTGGTCTCGCATATCAGCTGAGGTTATTTTCAACAGTGCAGGACAGTCATGGTGATGGAGTCCCTGCTGGTTAACTGAAGTTGACCTTGATAGCTTGTGTTCCCGTGAGTCCGTTTTTACACATCCTAGGTGGTACAGCCATGACTAGGATGAGGATAGCTGTTTGGGGGGCGGAATGGGTGGAAGGAGGAGTGAAATGGGCAGAAATAGAGGATCATGGGAAGTGGAATTGAGCTCTCACTCCGATTGGAACCAAGCCACCCCCTCGTTCGTAATCTGCTGCAGGGGCGAAGAAGCAGGCTTCGGGGGGGTGGGCTGTGTGTGAAAAGCCCAGTGTGCAGAGGCGTGCACCCACTGCGAGTGGCCGACGCCCATCGTGCTTCATCATCGGCAAAATATTTACTCGCATTCCTCAGTGCTGACCTGTGCTGCTCGTGTCTTTCCTCCTGTAAGAAAATGTGGGATTTTGCCTGCTTTTAGACATTAAGAAAGTAATAAAAGTATAAGTAATAATATAGCTTTGTTAAAGGCAGTATCTGAAAGATCTTTTGAATCATGATGACACAGATATTTAAAATTATTTTTATGGGAAGCCCATGAGGGGACACCCTGGATGGGATTCAGGCTCTCTCTCATTTAAATGTTTGCATTTAACAGCATAAGCTATACAAAATGATGAACGTCTGTTTCCTTAATATAGCACACTGTCATATCACCAGTTGATGCTGTGATAACCGCCGCTTTCCTGAAAGTGCTGTAACATCAGCCAAAGCCCAGTAAATGAGCAAAGGAGTGTCTGTGCTGAGCCCTGCTGGGGTGTGTTGTAATTACTGGACTGTGGGCGGGTTTTAGCTGCAGACTGCCACGTTCTGCTGCTCTCCTGTCCCCATTGGTTACCTCGCTGGCCCCCACTGGCTTAAACCGGGCAGTGATTGACAGTGCGTGCTTTCCTGCCTACTGTGAATTTGTCTCATTTCTGAAATTGCTAGTTAATGCTCCCCCCCGTTTCACAGAGTTCCTGTTGGTAAATCAGAATGCTGACGTTAGCATTTGCCTGCCGGCGTTGTGTGCAGTGGTCCAGGTGCAGTGTTACGACAGGCCCGTAATGTGGGTGAATACACAGCCTGGGCTCTCCCTGGCTTTTGGGAAACCTCAGCTACTTGTAACCATAGAGCTTTAATATTAATCCGATGCATCAAAAGAAGGGTCACCTGAGTTTTTACATTGTTCTCACCCCAGTGGTCTGATGATATCTGCACCCCTACATCTTCTTCATGGGTGTCAGTTTGTCCATCTTTGTCCTATCAGTCATCCTGAAAGATGTTGCATCGGGGCTGCATGACGTGCAGGGCTCAGAAGTCCGTGAAACACAACAATTAACCTCTTTTGTTTGGTATCTGTGGTAGGAATGTCTATCCACTCTTTCCTGGGTGACTCTGCACTTTCTGGTCTTTCGTCTCTTGCAGATTCGTTTGATTTTGTGGAACGTTTTGGTGTATCGTTATTACTGAAGCATTTCCCTGGTATCTTTCCGTCGTGATTCTGCCTGAAAGTGCCTTCCTGCCTCTACCAGACACATGGACAGACGTTGTTTTGAGCACCCATGCTGAGAGTGGGAATTGCACCCCTCAGCAGTCCCAGTCAGCACATGAAATCCAGTTGAAGTTCGATTTAGTCCAAATGTAGTGTCATGGCGTCATCTTGTATTTAGTCTCGAATGTAATGTCAGCTGTCAGTTATGGATGTCCTGGGAAGCTGATCTTTGCTTGTTGTTGTCCAGCGCTGACCTCAAGGTACAGGCTGGCCTGCATAATGTCCTAGATATTTGTTTATCCTCTATATATGGAAGCTTGTTTTATAACCTTCTTTCATACCTTGCATCCTACCTGTGAAATTAACATTGAATTTTTATTCTTGGCACCTAGCGTGTTAGTTTAGGTTTATCAGTTCATACACGTAATTTTTACGGATATATAGGAATTTTTTTTGCCATTTTTGCCATCTTATTCCCCTAGGAGATACACATATATAGTTGAGAGTAGAGGAGTTTGGGGTCAGAGCAGAGTTTGGGGTCAGAGCAGAGTTAGCCATTTATCTGACACCTCTGGAGCCGGTCTTGGGGTTAAGGGCCTTGTTCACGGGTATAACCCATCACCCTGCTGACTGGGGGGTTCATACTTCTAAGTTACATATGCAGATTTTCTGAGTTTTACAAACATGCTGTGGATTTTCTTTCTAAGACTTAAGTTTGGCTCATTGATGAGCTTACCTGTGCATCATCTATGTTTCTTTAGGTGTGTGTTTTCACACAGTACTTGGCTGAAGCTACCCTCACGCCTGGCTCGCACACTGGAAGATGAGGTAGACTTGTGATTTCCCCATGGCTGGGGCCGCATCTGGGACGGTAGAGTGTTAAATGGAGCATTTCTCCCTCTTCTCTACACCGTTGTAGAGCCAAGGGAATGACCTTCAGCATCATGTGGAATCATCCGTCACTCTGACAAGTCCTGCAGCTGGCCCTCCACCCAGCACCGGGTCTATAATTGTTATGGGCCGTGGCCTAGCTGTCTCCTGGGCTCCCGTGGTCAGATTAAACCCGCTATTAATTACTCGTGCGCTCATTCATCTTCCTGCTTTCTCCAAGTCAAGATCCGGGCCAGAGTCGATGCCGCACGTCCCTGCAGATGTGTGGCAGAGCTCTCCATTAGTCCTGCTTCGCTCACAGATGTTCGCCACGCTCAGGCTCTTGTCTTTTGAGATCTGTTCTCCTAGCTGCAAGCATCTCTGTGTTTTTCAAGGTGTCCCAAGTGTGAAGCCAGCACTGGGAGCTACACGTTTCCATGCTGCAACTTCGGTGCCTGGTTACCAATTTGCGACAGTGCGTCTGACTCTAGGACAAAGAGCGGTAATGACATTTGCTAATGGAATATTTAATATATGCCCGATAATGCTAAAGGCAGAGATAATTAGTCTGCAGTTCATTGATATCTAACCCCATAAAGCTACTCTACTGAATGTGAGCAGATGATAGGATCCTCTCGATCTTAATGTCGCTTATCTTCCTGGATTAACCCCTGCGTGATATCCAAAAGCTGTTATAGTACAGACATGGCTAAGAGATCATGATAAATCTGGGATCTTGGGAAAGCAGAATGAGTTCAAGTGGTCACTCAGCATTGTACAGGGAAACTAACAGAACCAAGAGGCGGATTCCTTTGCTTAAAATCTTGCCCCCCCCCCCCCATTTGTCCATGCAGACGAAAGATTAGCACCCACAGCACCCTCCTGTAGTGAAACCTGTCAGCTGTTGACCGCAGATCAGGTGGATATGAAGATCATTGGCAGTTGCAAGGCATTTGACAGAAGGAAGTCAAATAAAAGTGGGAAATGTTCGGATTTAAGAAGCATTTTTGCGTGAAGTCCATGAGGATAGATAAATCAAGGTGACAGAATTTTGGCGATGGTGAAAAATTTTTGTGCTGTTTTCAACTCCGCATGAGCAACTGCTCTTTTTTTTTCTCATGGGGCAAAAAAGACTGCATGATGTTTAAAATTTGCCTACCATAGGAAATTGAAATCTTGTTTCTTTAAGTCCTGTGTGATCACAGGATTTTGACTCATCATTATTTTTGCTCTATGTGCGAGGGAGGGAATTGCAGTCAAACCTTTGATTTCTGTTTTCTTTGTCAAATCATACAAAATCACAGCCAGCCAGCTGGTTATAGTGATATGTGGGTGTGGTTCTGCAATGACTGAACAGGCCTCTGGCTTGGGCCAGCACCTTGTAAGGGTGTCATCTTTATCTACCGAGCTAGTTGGTTGACAAGGAGGGAAATTAAGTTCAACAGGCATCGTGGATCAAAAATGTCTTTGTGTAATCTACTGACATTTGGAAATGCTTGTAATGGTGGTCATGGTGTCAGGTGCCTTCGTGTTCTGTAGTCTTTGGAACAGTCTGTCATCTTTTTAATAGCAATAGTTTAGTTTAAAGTAATTCTATAGAGCAGTTAGTTTCAAGGCTGCCGCAATACCTAAACCACGAGACAAAACCAAGCGTTGAAGTCGACTCACTTCAGAAGAGTGGTTCACACTCTCTCGTACTCGGAGGGACTGCTTGATTCAGCAAATTCTATTCGCCGATTCCTGCAACTCTGTAAATGCAGATAAAGGAAAGCTGTAATTTAAGTTGCCCGGGGTTCGGGATCTGCCCCGAAGCCGTCTGACGCAGGCCGTTTTCCCTTCAACTCCTCTCTGACCTTGCTGCCATGTCACTCTCACTTTATGAATAAGGAATGAATCTGCAGCATCCTGCGTACACTGTGTCGATTTCACCCGCCGGTGTTTCCACTGCGACCTTCATAACGCCGTTAGCTGTATGTGCACGGCACAGGAGGAATTCCTAATTCACAAAATGCTCTACTTGCAAATTTCTATGGGCGTGTATCATGAATTCTTTCTATCACTTATTTCCCTAGGCTTGTCGTACCCCTTTGTAACGGTTAGCAGCATTTCAGCAGTAATACCACCTGTCATTTAGAGACGTGTACCGTTTGTTTTTGCGTGGTTTGCTTTTTTGTTTTACACAACATTCAGGCCCTTCATTTCTTCCATTTCTGTTACTTGATTTACAAGCTGGGCTGGCAGCGATGGGGTGGGAAGCCTGACGGAATAGTTTTAGGGCTCAAACGGCTATTTTGACAAGGGTTGAAGAAGGGAAATCAACCAGGCTTTTGCTTTGAAGGCGGAGAGGGTTAGGAGGGAGGGTTAGGTGTTCTCTCCGAGCCCCCGGGTCCTGGCTGCTATTGAGCGCTTTGTCTTGTGCTGTGGGTGGGACGGGACCCTGCTTTGCATTAGTCATTCACCCCCTCATTCACGTGCCTTTTCACCATCATCACCTGGGGATCCCAGTGTCCCATTGGTTTGGACGATGGTTGATTTTGTACTTTGTGCTTCACTGCAGTTGCAGCCCTTGGTACAACTTAGACTGTCAGTTCTTGCGTTGGCTCATTAGTTCTTATCCCTTCACTCTGTAGTCTTGGAAATGGTCGTCAAAAAATAACGTGCCTTTTACAGTTCAAGAAAACATCGTTGTTCCAGCTGTGGTTGGACCACCTTTGATGTCTAAAATTCAGCACATTCTACGAAATGGTACAATTGTGCATATTGGATGTGTTGGAGATGCTTTGGTTTCTGACTTCTATTGATTTTAGGTAGGAGCTCATAGACAGTGCAGGCTCTTGAATGAGGTCTTTTTTCGTCTTTTCCAGTCTCCAGCTCATTGTGACATTTGCTTTTGCTTTTCTGCTAACATTTACAGTTTTCTCTCAAACACTGAGGTAAAACGGGTTCACTTCTCCACGCGGTTGCATCTGTCGGCTGAGTGGCATCTCAACGTCAGGCCCAAACCCTGAAAGATGGGGAGGTGGAAGTAATTTACTTTTAGGAGAATTTTAAGTGACCTAGAAACATCAATACCTGAGGCAGAGACTGCATGAAGGCACTGAGACGGAAGGTGAATGCCCAGAGAGCCAGGAACAGGATGGAAACAAATGCAATTAGTTTGTTCCACTGTGAGGGAAAAAGGTGTTTTCTGGGGTGTGCAAATAATTTAGCTGCCAAATTAAGTTTTAAAATTGCATTTCCCTTCTTAGTTCGACCCTACCCCCACCCCAAACATGCTGTTTGCTCTGAAAATGGCATTTGTGCTGAGAATGGTTCCCAGGAATAACTATATCATCCACCTTTGAACTGATTAGCTGGCTCGTGCCCTAAAGGCGATCGCAGGCTGCATAGATAGGGCTACCATATTTGGTGAGATGGAAATGGGATGTGTCTGGGCATCAGAATATTAATGAGGACTCGCGTTCATCGGCCAATCGGGTAGCAGTTCTCATGAATATTTATCAGTTTTCCGTAATTACCTTGACAAACAAAAATTTGTGTCCAGGGAAACCTGGACGCATGGTAACCTTGCAGTTAACTCTCGTTTTACAATCTACATACAAGTGGCACCATTTCCGTGTATACGATTCTTTTTCATCAAAAGTCACAAAACACTGGGCTAAAGTCTGTTAAACTCACGACGCGATTCACTGCTGACACGAAAACAAAGATAGTGTCAAAGTGCCAAGGGTTTCCGGAAGTTGACATCACTCATGAGCAACGTGACTTGTAGGGGTGTGTTTTTCTTTAAAAGTTTTACAAAATGCATTTCGTTCGTAAACTATTCGTTAAAAGTAAAAGTGTGCACGAACCTTGCGGAAGCCGTGTAATAATGCTGTGAGTGGCTGCTGTGTATTGAAAAATTTTCCTTCACTTCATGCCTGGGTCATATGGGTTGCAGCACTAAACCCGGACAAACCGCCGAATTTTTGAAAAACCGCTCGGACGCGCAGTGAGGGGACCAAAAAGAGGACGTGTCTGGGGAAACCTGGATGCATGGTACCCCTAAGCATAAGGTAAGAGGCTGGGGTAAATCTGGGATACCTTGCTAGGGTTTCACAGGGCCACGTGCACAATGGTACTCTGACGACTCGGAGATGCCACTTAGCTTAACTGCTTGTCTGTGGGGACTGAAGTACCTGGAGCAACTGCTAAGAGAACATACAAGACAAATTTCAAACCCCCAGGCCTCTAACTCAAAAGGTACTGTTCCATGTTCCAGCGATTCATTCTTAATCTGAATTAGGGAGACTTTTCCCGTCTAATTGGCTGTTTTGAATTAAGGCCGGTTCTCAGTGAACAATCGGCTGATGAATGCACAGCAGAAACGGCGGGTGTTTATTCTGCACTGGAAGAAGGAGAAGGTGCATTAAACTGTGATTATGGTAAAATGCTTCTGTGTATAAATGGATTTAAGAGCTTAGTGTCTGGGTTTTTTTTCCATACACATGCTGCTCAGAGAGTGAGTGTAAAAATTGTACATTATAACTGGACTGGAAATTTAGTAAAGGGGTTTTCTCAGGACTCACGGCTTCTCAGGGACATTTTGCCTTGAAGATGGAGGAGAAAATGAGCACTTTCTCTGTATTGCTATGTCGCTATATTTCTCCATAAAACTTTCCCTTCAAAGGACCCGGAGGAAGAAGAAAATGTTCAGCTCAGGCCTCCGGATAGCAGCCATGTATAGACTCACATGCACTAGATGCAGGTCTTTGAGATCAAATGCCGCATTGGCATCTGCCTACCAGATCGTAACAGATATGGGGCTTATAAGTGAGTAACTGGTGATGCCCAAAGCCAGACAGGAAGTGGTGGTGCTGCTGTGGTCTGTCCCTGGAAGGTTTCTTCCCTGGTGGGGCTTCGGATGTGGACTTTCAGACAGGTCACCCTCCTCCGAATAGAGACACAGCAGCTGGGATAATCTTCAACTGCCTGACCACCCCAGGGGGGACGATCTGCCTCAACGGACCCGACAGCCAGGCCCTCAAATGCGGATCCGACCGTAGCTTCAGCTTGTAAACCTGCAGGTTTATGTTTTACAATAAATTTCCCAGTGTGTAAAAATGAGCAGTAAGGTTGATGTGATTTGAATGAAACTGTCAGTGAGAGGAGGAGGCAAATTGATATTAAAAACAAAGCATGACCCCCTGACCCAGATAAGCAGATGGAAGGGGGGGTGGATGGATGGATAAATTGCAAAGAATACTACAATTAAAAGTGGAATAACTTGACACAGTTATGAATTTTACGGTGTACTGTAATTTTCAGCTTTGTACTTGGGCTACACAATATATCATTTCAGCATCGTCATTGCGATGTACACGTGCCCGTCACATCGTTGGCACTGCTTTGTGTCTGACACACAAATAGAACTTATTTTGTGTAAATTTCATTTACATTTTTGATTTATAAATATTGCAGTATTACTTGCTGATATTTCACACCTCGCGCTGTGATATCCTGCAGCCCTACCTTGTACAATTACTGCCTGCTGTTGCTGTTGGGTGGTTCTGGTTTGTCTCCCTGGGTCGGATCGGATTGGATCTGCTCCCCACAGAGGCCCCAGGACCTGCTTTAGCGTATGCTGTGCTCTGGCTCATCCTGCCATTTCACTGCAGTGGAAAAGCCTGGATGATATGTGCAGTAGAGTCACTCTGAGTTCGGTCCCCAATAGCAGCTGTATCACAGCCCCTGCCTGTTTTTATGATGTGTTGCTCCATAGAAGTTTTAATGCACCCTGAGAGCACCCTGTTCTCTTTTACGGTTGGGCATTTTCCGTAAACAGCGTCTCCCCTGGCCTGCAGCCGAGCGCATCTGGGCACCGCTGCATTACGGGGACGGGAGCTGCGGCGCCACGCAGTTAAACGCAGTAATGCGGCGTGACGTGGCTGCTGATGAACGCATCAGAAACGGTGTGTCCCCGCCAAAAGGGATTTTACTCTCCACGCTCCGTAAAACCCGTCACCCGCCCGTCTCGGCCGCTTTCTGCCGTTGACGCCGATTGTTGTGCTTGATTATTTTTAATCGCATCGTGTCAGGTTCGGAATGCTTGTGCACACTTTGTTGCAAATGCGTCATTCTCGCAGATTTAACGAAATTCTGTAGTTTCTGAAGATTCTTCGAGTCTGTCTCAGGAAACGTAGGGTGCAAGACAGGAGCACTCTGGAGGAGATGCTGGCCTGTCACCGGGCACAGAGATCGTACACTATGGATGGTGTCACCTGACCACAGGTTTAGGAACAAAGAGGAATCGCATAGGATATAGCGGGCAGAGCTGGTGCTGGGAGTCGAACCCCCAGCCTCGAAGGTAGCAGCAGTACTAACCAGCCCAAGTGCCCTCTGAGGTGTGATTTTATTATTAAAAATGGTGTAAAATGTCTCTGTGGCATTGCAGCCTCTTCCTGTGCTCGGCACGGCTGTGCTGGAAATGCTTCCCTCTCGGATGGGATCCGGAGACCCCCCCCCCCCCCCTCCAGGCTGCCTCCCTGGGTAGCTCGTTCTTGCTGACGAATCCCGTCCCCCTGGCCACGCGGCAGCGTGGGCCGTGAGTAATTAGCGCGCTGCTGCATCTCGCCCGACGCAGTTGCTTTCGTCGCAATATTTCTGTTTCTGTGTACAGATGGCTCTTTTCCCTCCGTTCGATGGCCCCGGACTGGTTGACTTTGCCACCCCGTGTCCTAACACCCTAAAATGGGGAGGGGGGTTATCTGAAATGGCCCTGGACTGGAGTGCCCATGATTTAGGACTTCACGGGGTGTTAATTAGACGTGCCCCAGCCTCCTCCCATCAAGCGCGCTCATCGATCGTCACTGTGAGAAGGCCAGGCAGAGTTCAGTGTGATGCGATTGTTGGGCCTGAATATTCTCAATGGAAACTGTTTAAAGTAAGAGAATCTTCATGTTTGAGAAGCTGGTAATTGGTTATTAACACTAATATTCTCCCACAGCTCATTTTCTATCCTTTAAATAGTAAATAATGTGTAGGATAAAGAAACATGTCTGATGGGCTCGGGCATAGGGATTTCAGGTCTTTCCTGGAATTACAGTAGATATTACAAATAGGACTAAGGCCCATAAAGGTAATTTATTATGTTATTAATAGAAATAAATCTGCTGATGGAAAAAAATGTGTAATGAGAGCTGGACTTTGATGTACAACCAGCCCTGTGTGGACTGGCTTCAAGGACAAAATCAATATTCAAATTAATATCTGTGTGACTTGACATAAAACATCAAACATGCCTCTGAAAAAGCCTGTGGTTTTGCTGACTTTTGAAGTCTGTTGGCCCTTTGAATGTTAGTCATTTTAGTTTCTGGTAGAATCATTTTTGCCAAGATCGTGGCCATATTTTGAGGCGCTCTCTTCCATTTTGAAGTAGAACTTCATCTATTGAAAGTACTTAGTGGGCATTTCCTGGTTCCTAATTTTTATCGCTACATTAAAGTGAAACCAAAACAAACGGCGCGTATGGCTGACGCCGTTACTGCGTATCTCCGCGAGTAATCAGTGAGAATTCGAATGATGCACAAGCTTGCATGGTCTTTCCAGTTGGGCCGAGTAGAGTGAGAACTTTGTGTATAAATAGCTGCTTCGCAGATGGTGCCTTGGACCGTGGGCTGGGGCCTGCACGTGATCCCAGCCGGTCAGACCGCGGCCGCCTGGCCGGTCGGGTCATCTGAGGGAGTCCGTTTGCGGGTCTGTCCCTCTTGCATTTGCGGGGTATTTCGGCTGTTTCATTGCTAAAGATGGCAGGTCGCCCGCATTTAGACGTCTGATTATCTAGGACGGGGTCTCTCCCAGGAACTGCAGGGTAGGGGAAACC
>JAODJU010000014.1:21905879-21919360 GCA_026776725.1 Gnathonemus echidnorhynchus | reverse complement strand
ATGGCAGGTCGCCCGCATTTAGACGTCTGATTATCTAGGACGGGGTCTCTCCCAGGAACTGCAGGGTAGGGGAAACCTGGGATGGGATGGTGGTCCTTTGTAGGACAGACCTCTGTGAACATGGGAAGGTGTGGAGCTGGCAGCGGGAGGTCTGACCCGCTGACTCACAGTCTCTGTCACTGTGTCTGTATATTATCGTCTTTGCCATCTCGGCAATGAGTGCCACAGACCTTCCCGTCAGGCTGGGAGTCCCTGTCCCCAGCCACTGTCCTGCTGACTGCTTGTTTGCAAACTGAAGTCTCCCGCCACAAATTAATTGATTACATGAATTTGTGATCTCCTCCTCACAGCAATTCAAACAGAGGGCTTGGATAATGAAGGCGCTGGCCTTGTGCGAGGTGTAAAACGCTTTGGCTGACTGCCCTCACACGTCCTTGCAGACGCCGATTGGACCCAGTGATTTGTTTGGGCTGGAATGCTGACAGGCAGAGATGTAGGTGTCTGGGTTGCGGATGAATAAATGAATATATTTCTCTGGTGTGACAAGAGACTCAAACCAAAAATGATCTGTGGAAAGATTGCGCTAACTGTGGGTCATAAAAGGATCGGAACTTCTTGCTTGCTGCTCGGTCTTGAATTAATTTGCTCAGATCTTGTAACGTGCATGTTACTCAGTGGCATTAACTAGTTGCAGGTGCAGTGACTTATTTGTAAATGCCTTTCAAGTGGTTATTTAAGTGTCTTGAGTTTTATATAGTATAGAACTTGCAGGATAGTATTGAATTTAGTAGAATACGTAGGACGTTTGTCTTGGCAAATACACTCAGGGACTCATCAGGGCAAATCCACTCGTGGTACGAGGGCTCTTGTGTAATACTGTTTCCATTTATATTTACAGCTTTGGATAAATAAAATCCACTGGAGTGAGAAAAAAAAAACACACACCGTAAATGTCAAATTGGCATCCACGACGATCCGGAAGGTTCCACGCTGTGTAACCCTCATGCATATATGTATGGCTGCTTCTGGTGACTTAAATTAATCCTTGAGAGGTTTGCCGTCTTATTTTGGGGAATGTTGATGAGGAATGTAGCGAGGATGTACAGTGGAGTAACACTGAGTAATGTTCGGTACCTGCATTCTGAAGTGAATTACTTCATTAAAATGTTCAGTTTTCAAAGTGGGCATTTACTACTGCAGCTTATGCTGTTAATTAATTAATGCTGAAGCCAGTAAATAATAATAACAGCATATTCATAAAGAAACAGCAAATTGTCATGTCAGTGTGGATAAGGTGGTGATTAGGACAGAACTGGATGGCGCCCATTGGGCTGTCAGAGACCTTAAAGGGTTTGGGCTGCTGGGAATCCCCTGCGTTCCCCCCCCCAGCTTTTCTCTTCAGGATGTTCCTTGGGTGGGAGGCTCCCCAGAAATATTTTAAAGTGTTATAAGGGTACCTGAGGTCTTCACTGCTCCCCCTGCAGGTCACTTTGGGGCTGTGCATTCTGCCACGTCAGCCCCATGTTAAATGCCGTGACTAAATCAGTGGATATCGGGGAGTTAATTTGGAGTCACTTTCTAAGCCACGCCAGTGGTTTCCAGCCGGCGTCCGTGCATGTAGATCACTGCGCGATCTTCCTGTTTTCGCTGGCACTGTGCAGCATGGGATCGTTCCACCCCATACATTCCCTTTCATCATGGCAGGTGTTCGAACGCACAGTGAGGATCGACCTGGGGAGACTCCTATTAAACTTGTATTAATGTCATAATGAAGTATTAAGGTCTCATCTGTCAGGAGGCCTGTGTGTTTCCCTGCTCTCCTGTCCCCTTTCAGGGCTTTTCACATTGTCCCTTATCCCTGTGATTTTCAAACCTGTTTAATGAGGCAGGACCATTTGCGTTTACTAACAGTTACAGGCCGTGGTAATTACACAAGCTGTGCGTATGGGTTTTATGTGGTGTAGATTTTGCTTGCCCTAAATTGTGCTGGTTTATGTTAATTAATTTGCATCCTTATGCCCTGCAATGAATTTTTAATGTAAGCATTTGTTGTGTGGCTCAGTGTATTTGAACACTGTGCCTGTTATCAGAAGGTTGCTGGTTCAAATCCCACCATTGGTCAAGTGGCTTTGTCACTGGACCCCAGAACAAGGCCCTTAACTCCCATAGCTCCTCTAACTAGCTGGCCCTGCTTTCCCGAAAAGGTGAGTCTGCTAAACAACAGAAATCTAATATAAATTTATGCTTTTGGTTTGTTTAATGTTTGTTTTTTGGATGTGATGAACAACCAGAAAACCCGGGGTTTCCGGTCTGGTCAGGTCGCTACGGGTGTTGTGCCCTGTGCGTCTGTATCCTGGAATCTGATACCCCCAACATATAACTGCAACAGTGTGCTTTTACAGTATTTGTTACTTTAGATTTATACTTGATAATATACAGAAGTGTGAGGTTATACCTGTTTGTGTGTTTAATAGTCACATCTTCTGTATTAGGAATCCCATCCAGCAATCTCAGGCCTGTGTCCAATTGAATTCTCTACATGTATCGAACATTAACAAAGGAAATTAGCAAGATATTATGAAACGGAATGCCTATGAAAAGGCAGGCTTGTGTGTGTCACTAGTCCTGTGTCATGCTGGGTCATGTCAGATGTCGCACGTCCCGATCAGTTGTGGCAGCGTCCGCCACGGTTGTCAAGGACGCCCAGAGAAAATCACAAGCGTACCAACTGCAGTTTAGCCACCCTGGCTTCAGTTCAGTCTTGTGGCGTTCTGCACGTCAGTTCTCGGGTAATCCAGCTGGTGGTCAGAGCGGCGTTTCGGAGGGAAATGTGCTCAGAAACCCAACAGCGAGACCATCACAGTTGCTCAGCAGCTGCTGACTGCGTTTGATTACCTCACTGATGGGCTCTCAGGATCCTGTGGTCCTATTTATCCAGGAGTACCAATTTTCGGCTTTGTAGGGTGTACGTGTGTCCCCAGAACGATTTTTAATCTCTTTATTGGATTTTTATACTGGCACATTAATAGAGCAGAACAATAAACTCGCAGTACAGCAACATTAGTCCACACCTTTCATTACTCACTACACCGAATCTATCCAATACCCTACGTCCTGAACTCAGTTGTTTCCTCACTCACACCCACCGCCTAAACTTATCACAACCTCCGACATTAAATGGGACTATGGGGGGAAAGAACCATAAGAGAAACAAATTAGCAAAAATATAACGAAAAAAATAGGACCTTAAACCAATAAGCAATAAATAATGTTAATGATGAATTCAAGTGTATAACAGCATAGAATTATTTGTTAACCAGCCCTTCCAAACATTTGCTTGCGTGTTGGGAAAGGCCTGTACTCAGCCTATAAGTGGTGCGTACACACGGAACGCGTCTTAGTGGTGAATACTTCACACTCAGAACTTCTCGCTCGAAGCTCCTGGCTGTCAGTTGGGATTTGTCATCGCCGCGTGCGCAGCCGAAGCAGTCTGCGTCTGGAGAGTGTCGCCTGGCCAATTCTGACGTCTTCGCTTTTGCTGCAGATTTGCGTCGTTCTAGTCCAGTGGCTGGTTTGTCATCTCGCTCCAGGGGTGTCTGCTTTGGAGAAGCAGGGGTACTTTGCCGGGATTGATGCCACGACATGGCTAGCATTTCTCTGCCGGATTATGGGCTGTCATTGTGTGGTAGCACTGATGCTTATGGTTAGTGTGGTTAATGTGTCTGGTTAGAGTATTAAGAAAAAAACCTTTAAAATCCCTAAACCAAACGAGCCATAGTGTGTTAATACTGCCCTGTAATTGCTGTATTTAGATATTGGTGTTTAGCCTTTCAGTCATCTGACCAACTACTGCTCCTACTAATGAACGGCCAATCAATAGCTTGGACACACAAAGCCACCTACAAAGAGACTTGGCCACCTGACATAAACACAGCAGAAATGGTTTTGGATGAGTTTGACCAGAGTGAAGGAAAAGTGACCAATCAGTGCCTAACACATATGTGGGACGTCTTCAGGACGGCTGGGAAACCTTCCCAGGAGGCCTCATGAAAGTGGTGTAGAGGAGACGGTAGGATCAGCCAGTCCCTGCTTGCTCAGGGGCCCAACTGATAGATTACTCTGCCAATCATGGGATTTGTAACACCTTCTTAGTCAGTCCAAAATTCCATATATGATGTCTTTCTTCTAAATGTGTCCAAACTTTTGACTGGCACTGTGTGTCAGTGATATCCAAGAAGAAAGTGCTGGCTGTTGCAAATGAGCTAATATATTTTTTTGACCATAATGGAGAACAAGAATGTGTATGTAACTTGGTTTATGCGAAGTAATGACTTTTCTCTGCGCATGAGCACATTCGTTTTTGGCAGCTAGCCATAAACAGAGACCTCAGAGTATGAGAGTAGGGAGAGTATCAGCAGTATGTGGTTACTTCCGCTGTCATCGCCCCCCCGGGGGGTTGCTGGCTTCCTGACACAGAGGGATGCTTTTCCTGTCAGTGCTAAATCTGCACGCCTCTGTCATGTAAGCTTTACTTAATCACAAGAGCCGAGAAATCTGTGCTGCATTGTCCAGAGGGAGTCGAGTAGTGTCCTTTTTTATTTATC
Source organism: Gnathonemus echidnorhynchus (assembly GCA_026776725.1). Lineage (NCBI taxonomy): Eukaryota > Metazoa > Chordata > Actinopteri > Osteoglossiformes > Mormyridae > Gnathonemus > Gnathonemus echidnorhynchus. Next base: position 21,914,756 of record JAODJU010000014.1, on the reverse strand, counting down.
ATTATCATGATATTAACAACAACTTCTATTACTGCCACCATTAATGTTTTGAAATCCTGTTACAGGTGCTTCCAGAATTTTGCTTCCCTTCCCAAAGAATGAAGGTCTATAATCTGTCATTCTGTTACAGTGCAATGAAACAGGCTTGAGTGAAGCTTTCAGTAAATCCTGCCGTGTTGTAGCTTTCCAGTATGAGTGCAGTGTATCTCCAGGTATGTTACTACAGAGGATGGCATCGCATTGCATCCTAACATTGCCTGATATATCATTCTGCAATATCACTCATAAGTACCAGTCTGGGTCAGTGGAGAGCCACTGCATAAATGTAGCAGAAGCTTTTCTCCAAAAGGACATACACCTGAAGTTCAGAGAGCAGGGTAGGTCCGTGTCCCTGGAGCAAATGGGGGTGACAGCCTTCCTCACAGTGAAAAGATTACTCTTTCAGATTTGAATTCATGACTTTCGGGATATGGGGGCAGATTTTAATCTGCTGGCTGACGTAGTGCCCAAATAGCTTTATTTAAATTGATTTAAAAAACGAAATGCAAACATAACAGAAGAAATGCTGACCACCACATCAGTTTTGGTGAGAACAACAAGTTGGAGCAGTTGAAATAAATAAAAGTGAACTGAAATACAAATTAGCAATTCAGATAGAGTGATGTGTTAATTTTAATTAATCAAGATTAGACTGAAGTGTCACTGCAGAGTGAATATAGTTCTGCATGTCTAAGCTTCAGTGAAGTATAAGGGCAGTGTCTGTGACGAGCGTGAGAAGCGTTTACCAAACTGGTGCCTTAGCATTTGCATCAGTCTTGATGTTCTGGAGGGTGGGAGAGGGTGGCTCTCAGATTTGCTTCTTGGAAATTGCTTTCAAAGCTGTTACAGCATCCAGTATAAAACAAGGTTACACAGAGCATATTGGCTCCTAAACCATGACTGATGCCCAGTATTCACAGAATGCTGTACTCTGTAAGAACCGGAATTGCTTCCTTCAACCCATGTAGAAGAGTGAAGGTAGGGAGTCTGAGCTGTGGAGATTAATTTTAGGCAGAGGCCTGTTTTTAAAGAACGTATCTGTCACCATTGCAGTGAAGACACGTGGGCATCGACTAAAAGTCAAGCAGTGATTATACAAAAAACTGCAGCCCAAAACCACTGGGCCAGTGGTAAATTTGCCTGGTAGATGATCATCTGTTACTCCTACACGCTCTGAGAGGACAGTTTTGAAAGCGAAGGGATAAAAAAAGGGCCACAGTTAGTTACATAACGTCATTGCTTCTTGGGGACACAGTCTCTTAATTAGATGCCTCCTTGCCAAACTTATTGAGAGCTACCAATGGTCATAAGTGTTTGGTGTTTGCTAAACAGCATCTGTACTTGTTTTGTCACCAGGTGTTGTGGCCCACTGTAGGAAAGACGGGGCTCTGTGATGACTCACACCGAAGTCTGTTTGGACATGGGCATGCCTTCTGTAGAGGCCTCTTGGCTTTTCTGAGGTCACTGTTTTTGAGTTCACAATCTAGCAGACATCAGTAACCAATGAAATGCTTTGTGGAATAGCAAGGCGTAAGGTTTGCAAGGTTGGCCAAAATGACCTGTCTGATTCTCAGGGGTTCCAGAACGACGTTGCATGGAAGATAACAACATTTTTGCCTTGACTTTTCTGATAAAAGCAAGGTTTAGTCCTTACAGGAACCTCACAGCAGCACTCAAACGCACTTTTAGGAGGCTAGGGTTATGGTTTGAGGGTGTTAGGGACTGGAAGGCTTTGATGAACTTGACTTTTTCTTTAATAAGTAGTAAATATTAATATTTGATTTTAATGATCATTCAGTTAGGGGTGTATTTTGTACATAATAGTTTGTTATGTATATGTATTAATGGGTATCTACATAGTATGTGAGTATCTATAATGTAGTGTATCAATTCAATATGAAAATAATCCTGTTGTGACTCCACATTTAACGTAAATGCTTAGCAAACAAAGTTCCATGAGTCTGAGATGCCGGGGGCCGGATAATAACAGAGTTTTGGGTCTCCACTGGATAATCGCTGACTCTGATGGTTGATTGCTTGTTCTACCTTGCAGTGCGGAGAAGAAACGATGGGCTTCTGCACTGGATCTGAGCAGCAGCCTGGGTGAGGGAGCCAATCCCAGTGTCCCTGGCTGGGCTCTTTTACCTTAATGTAGGCTGTAGGGGTCAGTCAGTGAAGGGGGGGGGGCAGGCTGAAAGCGAACTGGGCCTCAATGTCATGGCTCTGCAAAGGCTGGCGGACCTGAACTGGGGATGAACTGGGATTTTAGTTTAAAAGCTGCTTAATGGTCACTGCTGAAGGTCCAGAATTACAGGTCCTTCATAGTATGTGGTAGATAAAGTCACAACAATGACTGTGTTTTTTTTTTTTGTTCTTATGCAAGTGTGGTTATTCTAGCACAACAATACTGGTTAGCAGCTTCCATTAATGCAGATGAAAAACATACATGTGTTAAGAACTGTAACAAAGTACAAGAATGAAGCCTTTCTCGTCTGACAAGAATGAAGTATAGACTTTGATGGATAGCTTTTAATGAGACGACATTTACGTTTGATTTCTGTTTAAATAGCCTTGTCTTTTTCGTATTGGTGTTTTCCCAAAATACGCTAACAGTAATGAATATTGTGGTGGCCAAAAGCTTAGCTATGCAATTGGCAAGCAGGGCTGTGTGATCATGGCTTGACTTAAAAATAGCCAGGCAGCTTAGTAAAGGTTCAATGGAATGTTATTCAGATGAATCCTCTGTATTCTGCGTTTGTTACAGTGTGGAGACCTATGACACCGGTATTAAGGTAAATCCAGGATTTATATGGTACCCAGGCCTAATTGCAATTTGCTCAATAGAAATTTTGTAAGTGGCTGTTGACTATTGGAAACAATCGTCGTTATTCATGCTTGGCGAGGACTTAAGTCAGTTTACAAGGTTGCCAACTCTCACACATCTGGCATGATACTCGCGCTTTCAGACTCTCATGCTCACGCAAGAAATCTTACGGCAAATCTATATTATTCCATTATAAACCTAAAACTAGCTTTATTAAAAGCACTGGGGTAGATTTCAAACCCTACAGACTATTTACAAGGTAATAAAACTGTTACAAACATGAAAATGCATGCGTAGACTTGTCTTGAGTCGAAAAGCTCATAGCAGCCAGCTGCCCAAAGTTGGCAACCCTGATTTTAACAGATAAGCCCATTCATGGGCATCCAGAGCCTGGTAAAAACTTCATGGGGGCTCCTATTGATGGGCACGTTGAAGAACTCCTCCTACTGTTCTGTTTGACCTCCACTCAAAGCCACCTCAGAGTGATGCAACTGTTGTTTCTGTGCAGTGGCCTCCAGACCAGACAAAACAATGGCCCCTCCATAGTCTGTGGATAAGTTTTATTTTTAGACTCTGCATATTTCTGATGGATGAAGGATGTGAAGGCCTTGTGCTTTAATGCCCATAGTGTGTGCAAACATCATAGTGTCTAATGAGAGGACAAGCAAGGCAGCCATGTGCTTTAAAAAACAATCTTTCAATGGCGGTATAAAACACTAAACAGTGGTATGAGGCATCATGTGACCCGCATGTAAACACAAGGCCAGTGAGGCGGCAAAGTGTCACACATGAAAAGATTTGATTAAAAAGACATTAGACTTTCCTCAAATATTGACACAAAATCAGAATGGTTGGTGGGTGGAATGAATGCTGGAATTAATTCCGAAAGCTCCATTAGGGACGGGTTTTGTAACTTTTCCAAGGCTGAATTTAATTAGAGGCATAATTGTTTTTGTTTAACGAAAAGAAGAATATTAAAGCGAAATTTACTGGCTCCCATCTGCCTGGCAGATGTTCAGGCCTGAGTTAGTATGTATAAAGATGTCGATAAGGTGAAGTGCTACAAAGAGCAATTAGCAGTTTCATTAAAAGTTGTGTGTTAAAGAGGCAGTCCAAAGAGTCCAAAGTATATTGGCACTGAGACTGAATAAGCTAGAAATATAGCACTGCATTATTAAATGATTGCAGTGTTTCCTGGGGATCAAGAGGTTAAGCGTGGGGACAGTGTGACGTGGGGGGGGTGTTTATTATTGTTCAGTGACAGCATGCTCACTCTCTATCTGTAGAGGTAAACAAACACTTAATAATTGGGCTATGTGGATTAATTTAAGCTAGTTATTTTTTCAGTCACAGTTATAACTACCTATTTTTAGCATTAGCTAAATTAAGTTCTCATGACTGCCTGTCTCCCATCTTTCACTTAACAATGTAACAGCCTACCTGCACTGCACTCAGCCTAACTGTATATGTGACTCAGCCTAACTGCACTGCACTCAGCCTAACTGTGTATGTGACTAAGCCTGACTGCACTGCACTCAGCCTAAGTGTATGTGACTCAGCCTAACTGTGTATGTGACTCAGTCGAACTTAGCGGGTTTGTCGTGGGATTTGAGTCTCTCCCAGTCTGTGACCCCCTTCCACATATGAAACCTGTTAATATATCAGGTAAAAACAACATGATATAGATGATAGATTTATTTATTTATTTCATTCCCATTCCCACTCAGTCGTCCATGACGGTAAAGTAATGGGTGTCGCATACTCCTGACTGACATCAATGTAGTGAATGTAGAGAAGACCCCCCCCCCCCCCGCCCTCCCCGGTTTAGCATTCACGACGGGGCTGTGTCAGAAAGTTACTGATGATCACCAGGCAAACTAGTTACATTAACAGGTAAACTTTACCATATTTCTCCCATTCCCAGTATGTTTATCCTACTGGGGGGGCAGAATCGGGCTTTCCAAGCGAGTCACCAAGCCTTTGGGTTAGATGATTGATGGCTTGGATAGATGTTTTTACGTTGTGGTGCCAAAGTCTTCGCCATGACGGCCGGCTGTGGAGACGTGTCACCAGCGGAAACACTGGACTGTGAATCTTTAGTACATTGTGACAGCTGACAAAGCCATAGTGTTATCTATACATTCTTAAAAACACCAACTTCAGCTGTTCCGTACTATTGGATTGGGTTATGTGAGTTTCTAGGGTGCAAACTGGAGTTTAAACCTGGAAACGCCTGTCAGCCAAATTGACCTGATGTCAGCTGAGCCAGGGCAGCCAATTAGGACAGTGGCAGAGAGATTTCATGAAAGGAATTGATGAATGCAATTTTGGACACAGCTGCTAGAGATGTCAACCAGAATAGAAATGATTCCAGTTGTGGAGAATGGCGAATGTCTCCTGATGTCGCAGCTGCGGTACAGACAGATGACCAGGTTGATAATTGTCTGGGACCTCGGCACGGATACCCGAAATAACATTGCCTCCATATGCTTAAAAAAAAAAAAAAATTCAAAGCTTTTCTTTCAATGTCTCTTGGAGAGGGTGTGAAGCATGGAAAAATGATATGACCTCAAAGAAATCGTGTTTGTTTTGTTAAATTTACAGATTTCAGTACAGTTTAAAGACGCGAGCTTTCCCGTACGTGTTAGTCGCGTTCCTTTTTTACCACAGCCCATTACGAGTTGCGAGTCTACACCCTTAAAACAAGGCCACTGTTATAGCCAAGTCAATAAAAAGGAGTGACCTGTGTCCCCTGGTAGGGCAGCGCGGTTATGCTTGGCAGCAGATCGCAGCGTCGTTACTGCTGTCGGAGGAATGTGTAGGAAGAGCAAACTCATGCCGTCAGGCTGAGCTGGGTGCTTCACTGAATTTTTACAGTATATGGAAATATTACCAAATGAGATATAGGATGATGCAATACTGTTTATATCGATAAACTTTTATTGTGCATTAAAATTCTGGCTTTTTAAATGATATTTAATAGAGACATTAGTTTTCCTTCTTTGTTGTAAACATCATGAGAACTTCAGTTGTGACACTGCGCAGAATCCCAGAATTGACTAAAATTAACTAAACTAAAATCAAACCATTCAGTTAGCGACGCCTCGCAGGGGAGTTAATGGAGGGAAAAGGCGAGGAATCATTGTTCCTTGGTTCAATTTGTTTTAAAACATTGTTAAAAATATCGTGGCTTGCAGTATTTGTATTATTTTGTTGAAGGCTAATACTTTAAAATGAGGGTCTTTTCAGCTGAAAAGCGTAACTTCAGTGGTTGATTTTAGAGCCATTCGCCAAATAGGTTTCAGATTTAGTATTTTTTTTCTGACAGTAATATCATTAACAGAAAAGAATCCATCGGTAAACATAGTGGAGTGAAACGTTTTTATGCTGCAGCTGCTTTATTTGACCCCTACTATATGAATATAGGTATCATTTATTTTTGTTTATTTGGAGACTTCTGTTTGGAATACAGAAAATGTCCATACTGAATGGTTGCTGTACAATTGCGAACAGGGAAAGAAACCCTGTATCGGCGTTTTATTTTGACCACACCGTTTTTAAAGTGTTTGATATTTTGCATGTGGCTCTGACTTAGATCTTAACATGTAGCCCACTTCATAAAAATATCGAGATGTGGAATTTGGTCCATATCGCCCAGCCCTGTCGTCAGGCTGAGTGAACAAGACACCATCACCGTCATGTCCAGTTTAATAATGAATAAACATTATAAAAAACAGTTCATTTTAACTCAAACTCCGATCCTATGCATTTGTTGCCAGGTAATTCCATACAGGCAATAAATTTTGATTGAATTGTACCCTCATTGCCGAGTTGATGTGGTTCTCCTGCAAGTGAAAGTTATTTCTGATTTAATATGTTATGGATCTACGATAAACTGAAAATGATCTTGATTGTAGGGTGATAGACGCAGTATATCTACAGAGCAGTGTTTCTCAAACCGGTTCTCTGGAACCCCCAAACGGTCCACATTTTTGCTACCTTCCAGTTCCCAGTAGGAGACCAAGAACATGGGGGGGTCTATCTGGGGGTCCCCAAGGACCGGATTGAGAAATTCTGCCATGTCGCATGTAGTTCATTGTTTGTGTTGGTTAATGTGCACATACTGATGGTGAGACTCAGCTCCTAGCCCAGCTACTCAAATGACTCACGTAGAACAAGCAGGTGCTGTCATGTGCTCTAAACACTGGCCTTAGCTGCAGGCTCCCAGTTCCCGCCCACTGACTGGCATGGCTACAGCTCTGACTCCCAGTGTGCGGACAGGCCGCGTGTTTCAGCGCTCTCCGCTTCACGTATCGCTCTCAGATGCTGCCTTTAGCTGTCATTCCCAATGCATTTTTACCGTCAGACGTGAGAGGGCTTCTTTGGGAATCTCGAAGAAGATTAAGTGAAACATAACATGATCTGGCAAGTAATAACTCAGAAATCTGAATTAAGCTGGGGGGAAACAGGGCCCTGATGTGCCCTGATTCTAAGCATTTTCTATTGGATTAAAAGCACTGAATCTGACAGATTTGTCCATATGGGATAGTGAAGAAATAGAGAAGAAAACAGTAAAGCGGGATCCAAGACTGGAATTTCACCAATAAAAAGGGTCTTGTTGAAAAGAAAGTGCTACCAGTGTCTTCTGAGGTCAGCTCTGGTGGTACTGCTTCCTAACACCTGTGGGTGTTGGACAAGCACAGCAGAAACCTCAATCATGGAAGAATTACTTGAAGTTGTGTTTTCACGTTGTTTTAAATGAAAAATCCCGCTGACCTTGTTTTCCCAAACATTTTTTTTCTACCTTTTTCTTCCTCTTTCGCTTGTGCAGTATTAGCTTCCAGACTTTCTTAGATCAAAAGCATGTCTTGCAGAAATTGCTTGCTGACTTCTGGAGTGGCTGGGCCTTCGCTGAGTGTGGGCATGTGAGATGTCTGCTGTCCACCATCAAAGGCAGTCAGTCTGCTTATATAAAGCACCTTTCCCTCGGCATATGAAGGAAATGGAGAAGAAACATCACTTTGGGTCTTTGTGCGCAGTTGTGCATGTTAGTCTGTGGGCTGAAAAGCAGGGGGATGCAGCCGGCTGACGGCAGCCTGCGGGGGGAGACCTTCACCAGGAGCCCGAGAAGGACTTCTTACATGGAACTCCTGCTGAATTCTCACTGAGCTCCCCCTTCTGGACCAATAAGAGAAGCAATTTCTCCTGTATATTTGGACTGCATTTATTTTTAGTTATCAGGATGTGCATCCCTTATATCCTCACATTGAAAATGGCAACCCTACTCCTAAGTGGTGAATCAGCAGATGAAATCCCCCGTCCTCTAAGACTGACAGTCCAATGCAATCATCTCCAATATTGTAGTAGCTATGTCTTTAACTCTGGTGTTGCTAATTTTAACGCTGATAAAGTTCAAATGTCCACCAACAAGATCGGCCAAGATTGATACATTGGACTGAAAACTTGATTTTTAACGAATATTGGCTGTTGCTGACCTATTAACTGATATCGTGTATCTGTAGCTGGCTGTAATCTGACCCTGAATTCTTTGCTCATTAGCCCATATGCGTGTTGCATATACATACGCTTGAATCGAGATATTTAAGGAAAGGTTCAAAAGTGGAAGTCTTGGTCGTCTTATTTAAACGGCCTGTCCCTTTACCTCGACAGAATAAGCCCGTCAGCATTCACACCTTCCACAGGCTGCACAGCCCTGCTACGGTTGGCTGGACCGTCCCATTAGCTCTATGCAGCCTTATAGCTGACGAGCTCCAGCCTGGGTTCTGCTGCAGTAACCATCTGATTCTAACTCAGCAGTTCTCTGCCAGGAAAGTAGATCTAGTGACCTAATGTTCACTAAGAGGAAGTGATGTCGATGAAGTGGTATTGGATGAAACCACATTAAAAACCTTAATTTTTTTCGGGAAATGCCTTAGTCCAGGGGTCTCAAACTCCAGTCCTGGGGGGCCGCAGCCCTGTGTAGCTTAGTTCTTTCCCCCTTCCACCACAAATGA
>JAODJU010000014.1:21859867-21880213 GCA_026776725.1 Gnathonemus echidnorhynchus | reverse complement strand
ACCCCCCCCCCCCCCCAAAAAGAAAAAAAAAAAACCCCGCAGATGCTTCCCAGCCCCCAACCCCAAAGGGCTTCCTTGCTCCTGCACAACCTTGGCTGTTGGGTCCTGGCCCAGTCCCTGGGATTGGGGTTACTGGGAGAGTTGGATGAACACGGCTGACTTCTCCTCTGCTTGCCTGGAATATTACTTGCTTTTAATGCTGGTCACAGGCCTCATACAGTCTTCCATGTTGGATTTCATGCTGGCACAAGCTGAGAGTAACGACACTGAACTGGTAGGCGGCTGTAAGGCTTGTGTCTCTGAGCTCCACTGGGAAGAGGGACCCCAGCCTGGGGGTGTTGACATGTTTGCTTCCAGAACCTGCGGACTACAGTCAACTAGGGAACCTGAGCCTGTTCACTGTAGGTTCTTACACGTGTGACTGTCGTTACCCATAACGCACTTTTCTGCTACTTCATCTGCATATGGAAAAATATGATCCTACAGGTTTGACACAATCGCCAAACCCTATCCTGAGAATGTAAATTAGTGGAAATATTATGAATTAAAGGAGCATCTGGATATGTGTAAAAAGGCTAGAATGGACATGTTTGGGCCCCATTGATATTTCCAGACTGGTATGTCTTATTTCAGTGACTGTAACCAACGCCAATTCTCTTTCAAGTTTTAGCTTAATCTCAGGCTTCACGTTGCTAAGAATGCTAGTTTTATTTTTGATTAAAAACCTTTCAGGAAAAAAATGCTTTTATAATGAACACAATGCAAAGTATCATGTAAATTTATTACTACTCTCTGTATAAACAAAACCATATTTAAATAACTGGATACTATTTATTCAAAGCTTGTGGTTATTTTTAAATGCTGGTTTTTGTTTCCATGAGAACTATATGCTATCATCTTAATTTTAATTCTTCATTAGTTTTTAATTTCTCATAAATGCAATAAATGCCAATTTTCCTCTTCCAATAAAAGATTCAGTATTTTTCTCCTGCTTTATTTCCCAAGCTCCCAAGTTGAACAATCTGGTCCTTTTAACAATTACTGACATCCGGTGACAGTTCAAAATTGTGGCCAGCAGATGTCAGTATAGGAGCTTATTATAGTTTTTAATGCACATAGTGTCTCATTTAGTGGTTTCCAACTGTTTGATGATTGTAAACTAGCATAATGCAGTTTAAAAATAGAGGAGAGGATCACACATGATTAATAGGAAAATGTCGTCAACATTGTATCAGTGTAACAAATGACAATGCATCGTTATTTAAATGTCCACAATAGAACCAGCAACATAATTCTTGCTAAAAAAAAATCTGTGTGATCTCTGGGCCTGTTGTAATGGTCATTGACTCTTTTCAGCATCAGGTACAAAAAAGTTCAAAGTTGTTTAATATGAAAATGAGAATATGAAAATGTCAGGGATCACAGAAAAAGGCATGACTTGAAAATACATCATCTATTTGTCTAATACTATATACTAATGATGACTTATGAGTCCTTTACCCCTAAATGTATATGAGAAAGGTTGTAAGACTAGGTTGTGTTCTAGCATGGTATCATAGTTGGTAGCATGTCAGAAGTAAATCAGAAATCTTAAGGTTTAACTCCAGCAGTGTTCATGTAACCTATCAAGTACACTCATGGGGCCCCAACCCTGGGGCCCAAACCCTGGGGCCCCAACCCTAGGTCCCTTGTCAAGCCTGTGCTATGCTCTGGGCTGGCAGGGTGGTAAGCTTGGTAAGGTGCTGCTTCCCCAATCAGTAGGTTGAAATCTGCTTCATCATTAAATAACTAGGGGGGAAATTACTTTATTCTTCTATCCAGCTGTGGTTGGCTATTAGGTTTTTAGGAAGAGAGAGGCAGTCAAACACACACACAGGTTTGTAATTATATCTTTGTGGGGACTCTCCATTCATTACTATGGGGAAAACTCTAATCCCAACATGACAGCCTTAACCCCTAACCAGCTGCTTTCGAAGCCGGAATCATAGTTCAGTGGGTAAAGAGGTCAGGTGACTAACCTCAGGATCCCAGGTTCAAGTCCAGCAAAGGAACACCTGTGTATGTGAGCTGAATGGCAGCATTGAGGGTGACGCTGGCCACCATCCAGGCTGAACAGAACACCTGGGTGGCTGGTTGAAGGGTCACGCGCCACATGTGAACATTGAAGAACTCAAGCTGGACTGAACCTGATGTGGGCTAGTGAGAAATGGACAGGGTGAAGGGAGAGATGCTTTGAAAAGGAAAGTCATCGAATTACAAAAAGGAACATGCTAAGAAAAGCCATTCTACAGGTGGGGCGGTTCTTTGGCTTGTAAGGGACCACCAACCAGCCCAATGACAGCCAAAGGCACTGCATACCTATGGACCTTTGTGAGATTTTGAAAAGGTTATTTAGTACTAAAAGCCATATTAAATCTGACTCCAACTCAGATTGTGATGTCACACAGGATTCACTTTGGACCAAGTCATACCGACAGACAATGTGAACTTGTTAAGTTTGAGGGACACAGCTACACCGTGTCAGCTCAAATGTCTGATTGACACAACTCCGGTTACACGACGGTTTATCACTGTATATCATCATGTATTTGCTCACCTCTAATTTAACCAACCAAAGTGATTAGTCAGCTAGAGTAATTAGATTGTAATGCACACTGAGTATCTTACACTGATACTCTAATCTCCAATAATCCTGACCACAGTTGATAAAACCATGTATTGATGCCATTTGGCATTTTTTCCTTCCAAAATGTTGGTTATATTTTCGGTTTTTTTTCCAGACTTGGAAAACTACGTGGTCTAGAAGAGGTTGACTTATTAAATGTGTAAGGAGACTAATTTGCAACATATATCTTTTAAGTTTTCCTTAATCTGTAAAACACTGCACATAGATAGTTTCTCTTGTTTACCACAAAGAATTGTCACCAATCGGACGACAAACGCAGAACGGGACACAAAATGAGGTCATCGCTCACTAACAGTGACACGCAGTTTCTGCGCTGGGACCGGACCGGACCTTATTCATCCAAATCCGCGCAAATAGAGGCTACGTGAATTAAGAAATATACATAAAACGAAAGCATTTCCTGTGCTGGACCAAGTTACATCAGCATTCATAGGAAACCCTACAAAAATCACGGTTTAGATTTAGAGATTTAACGGAGACGCGTTTTGTACCAAAGCATGTAAAACATTATATAGTAAATGAATGAGGGAAATTAATAATACAACTCTAATCATAATGATCATTATTAATACCCTTTCGCATTATCTCCGTAAGAACCATCCACACCCCTACCTGTTAGATGCTGTGATACTTCCCACAGCTTCCTCTGGTTAAATGCTGGAACAGGTGTGCTGGCAGCCATTTCCCAGTTTCGCGTGGTACCTCAACTCAAATCCGTGCAGACCTCGGCAATGTCTCTTTTAAACGATGAGAAGTAAAACGTTTTCTGGCAGATCCTCATATGCAGGTCAACGTGGCGGAGATCCGGAGCCCGTCTCAGCCGACAAGGGATTTGAGAATATTACACCAGTCTGCCCTGGGCAGACGTTTTTTTGGTCGCCAGTCTAAGAGAAATGGCCGCTCCAGTGTGGCGTCTATGCAGATAACCATATATAAACTAGCACATAACTTGCAGACTTATAGGCGTACAGCAACAGAGGAGTTCAGGCACTGCGCTGCACTCGCTATAGTAGCTTCAGATAAATGGACTGGGGAGCATTTTCAAACGAACGTAGTAACCTTTGTGACCACAAGGAGGAGACACGAACGCCGGTAGCGAGCAAATCGATTGCGCGGCGTTAGCGTTCCGTTGTTTAATTCAGAACAGAGTTCATTCGGTTCTTGAGTTGTTTCCTTAGTGTCTAGTTGTGAAGTGAAGATTCTGTAGAGATTTTGCAGAGAGGCCAATGAAAAGGGAGCTGTAGTAATCAATACGGGACGTAATAAAAGCATTAACCAGAGTTTGGCCATCGGCACTGGACAGAAATGGGCGCAGACAGCGATGTTATGGGGGGGAATGGATGCAGTTTTGGAGAGGGATTTTATATAAAGATCAAAGTTAAGTGTGGAGTCAAATAGTACACAAAGATTTCTGAATAACTATAGCAGGTTTTACAGGGACACCAATGAATGAAATTATTATGGCACAGTTGCAGGGGGAAGGAGGGCTGCATAGAGGTGTGGGACAAGCATGCAATGCAAGACTAGACAGTATAATATGCGAATAAGTAAATATAAGAAGCATCAATGTAAGAATATGTTATTCAAAGGTACGAGTGTAGTGTGGAATGGAGATGTGCAAAATGACAACATTACCGTGTATAATGGTGAGAAAGTTACATGGTATGTAAAACATCCGGGAATTGGCGAATGAAACTCTCCGTATAGCGAGTGAAGTGAACCCTCAGCTGGCAGAGAGAGAGCGAGATTAAGATGTTACAGAACACTAGGCTGACTATTTTTTGAATCCTTACTGCTTTTTTTCTGCCTGAATATAAGCCATTTTAATTTGATGCATATGTTTTTTTATTATTATTTTTTTAATTTTACAATTTTTTCATGTTTTTAAAATTATTTATTTCATTTATTTGTTTGTTCATTTCCGTGACTTTGTCTGAGCCCCCTTGAGCCGATCGGGCCCTTGACAGTTGCCCAGTTTGCTTATGCCTGCATCCAGCCCCCAGGTTGGAAGATCTGTGTTGATGAACTTCAAATCTGTCTTGACACTTCTTCGTAGCACTCAGGTCCTGAGCAGTTAGGTTTCCTAACCACACCATGATGTTGTAGTGTTAGATATTCACACAGGTTTTGTTCCCAGGTTTTGTCTCCTCATGAACAACATTTATTGCTGTGCCTTCTTGGGGATGCAGCTCAGAGACCAGAGAAGAGGGCTGGTGTTATGGATGCCAAGAAACCTGAAGTTGCTGACTATCTTGGTGGGAGTTTCCATCAGTGAAGAGTGGAGAGTGAATCCCTCTGGTTTTTTCTGAAGGGATGCAAGCTCAATGACAGATTGTAAAATAAGAAGGACAAATGATGATGGATGAACCATTTATCAAACACACAATTAAAACCACATAAAAAACCTTAACCAATGAACACAATCAATGAATAACAATTTGCATGCTTATAATTGGTTGTACAAAAGGTGACTTGATCTCTCCCTAACAGCCAACAACTAGGCAACACAACACATTTTAACATACAGAAATGCAAGCCACAGACTTACCAGTAAAGTTGATCCCACAAAAACAGGACTTCGTTCCGATGATGTGAATGAAACCCACCCAAAATAGGATTGAAAAGGACGGGCCATGGAAAGACTAAAAATCTTGATTTAAACTTTGTAAATAAGTTAAAGTAGGGTAAGCTTTAAATGTATTTGTCCCAATACTTATATTCAGCTGAAAACACTTGGCTAAAATTATGTCTTTACAACATAATTCAGGCTGAAGGTGAGGGTAGAGTGGCATAATTTTGGGTTCAGTATGGGGGGGTTGAAGTTCCCACCTATTTAAGGGGGTCCAGGGGGTTATACTTGGTAGTTGTAATTAGTACACCCCCCCCCCCCCCATTATTTACACCCATGGATGAAGGTGAACAGCATTACCCATGAATAATGCTCACATACTCTATTTATAGTCTTTTCATCTTTCAATATGAAATTTCATGTAACACACATACAGGAATAGGCCTATGTAACCAAAACAGCTAATATTACTTACTAATTAAACTGTTTTGTTTTACACTGTGTATATGTTTTGAGGTTGCTGGGCGTTCTTCATGTTATAATTTTATTTGTTTGTTTTTGGAGACGAACATCGCCTTTGTTATATTAGCATTTATAGAGTTCTGACTATCAGGTTGTCCGGCTGGAATGAATCCTCATCTGATTGCATTATTTCTCATATCATAACTTACGTTACGAGTTACACACCTAGACTGACTTTTGACAGCTATACTTCGCCTCTCTTTTGGTGTGTAAATATGAATGAACTGCGCTTTACCGTCGTATCGCACCGCCGCCACGAACACACTACCGCAGTGCGTACGGCCCTCCCATTGGCTGGCGCTGCACGCTCCCCTGTAGCCCCCGCCGTACGCAAAGGTGGGCGTATAAAGTTGGGACTCAGCCTGGGACGTACGCCACTTGTTGCTGCTGCCGAGGTTACGACTTCGAACCCCCTCGTGTTGCGTTACAACGGGGTTGCACGTGGAGATTATGAACTCAATTGATCTGCAAGCTCACCACACGTCTCCAACAATCAGCCCGCTCCAAACTCACCCAAAAAGTGCACAGGAAGCCTCGGAGATGGCCGTGTACTGTGACAATTTCAGCATGTACCACCAGCAGAGCATTCACAGCACGCAGAGGCCGAGCGGCTACGGACTGGGGGATTACGCGCCCTCTTCCAGTCCTTACCTGTGGTTAAACGGGCCGGGTATGAACTCCTCCGCCTCCTACCTTCACGGAAACAATCCAGCCTCGTTCATGCCTCCGTCCTACGGATCTCAGCGGCAGTTCTTACCCAGTGCTTCAGGATTCACCGGGTCGGATCTTGGCTGGTTGTCCATAGCGAGCCAAGAGGAACTGCTTAAATTAGTACGTCCTCCTTATTCCTACTCAGCCTTAATCGCTATGGCCATCCAGAATACTCCTGAAAAGAAACTGACTCTTAGTCAGATTTATCAGTATGTAGCAGACAATTTTCCTTTTTACAAGAAGAGCAAAGCTGGCTGGCAGAACTCCATCCGGCACAATCTGTCTTTGAATGATTGTTTCAAGAAGGTTCCCAGAGACGAGGACGATCCAGGTAAGCATCACTTTAAACTTTGTTCAATCGATAAATAAAAATTTAAAGCGTATCATAAAATAATTTTATGCGATTTCCATGTTATTAATGTAAACTACATATTTATGGCACAGTTGTCGCTTGATATTGTCAGCGTTAATATTTATGCACATCAAACGATATACTAGAGTTTCAATATCATGTTATTCCAAAAAGTTCGAATCTCAATTTGGGGCTCCATGTTCACTATAATAAACATGAAACCTTGTTTAAAAGTCGATCATTATAAACAATTATCATATAATTGCCCGTTGTATGTATTTACAGGAAAGGGGAATTACTGGACCTTAGATCCTAACTGTGAGAAGATGTTTGACAATGGAAACTTCCGTAGAAAGAGGAAAAGAAGGTCGGAGTCCACCAGTGGAATCACCGGTAATGCTAAAGTGGAAGATGTTCGGCCCATTCCGGGTGGCAAGGCTTCAGATAGCCCTGCTGTCATGGATCCCTCTTCTCCGGGAATGGATACCGCGATGGACGGCCAGAAAAGCGCGTCGCCCACAGGTCTTCCGTCTCCACCCTGTTTTAATAACTTCTTCAGCAGTATGTCCACCCTGAGCAGTGGCCCCAGCGGCAGACAAGGAGCTCTGGGGCTGGTGAACGAGCTTTCCAGCAGGAACATTACAGGTCTGAGCCCCTACCATACCAATTCGTCTCAAGACAGCGGTGGTCTCGACCTGCCGGACAGTCTTCACCTAAACCGCGGCGTCTATTACAACTCATTCAGCGGTGGACAGAATGGACAGTTCAACAACCATTTTTATAACAGTTTCAGCGTGAACAGTTTAATCTACCCTAGAGATGGGGCGGAAATGTAGAGACATTTGTGCCCGGAGCATTACAAAAAGCGCCCGATGTGGACCCTGGAAATTAAAGACTTTCTGTCGGACTCCCAGAATACAGGAGACCACAGAGAGGTCTACAAGTCCCGCAGGACCGTGTATAAAAATCGACTATTCACAGCAGATTTTACCAAATAACCAATTTGCCTTAAAATAAATGACTGAATGCTACTGCAATTAATAACTTAAAACTGAATTAATAAGTAAATATGAATAGGAATTTTGCAGTAAAGAAGACAGGATAGTATTGAAATAGGCATATGATGAGAATTAGCAGGTTATTGAAAACTGCCTCTTTAACCCTTAAACTGGTTTTCCCGCGTATTGTCTGCGTCTGGTGTAGAATAATATGGATTTGTCTTGCTGAAGAATGTAGGTTTTAAAGCAGAGCAATAATGTGTAGGCCTTTTTGCAAATTAATCTCTTATATTTATGCTATTTATAATAATAGTGTACAACAACAAATATGAGATTTTAAAATATTTAAAATAGCGTGATATTGAGCTATAGGCCTAACTATAATAACATTTCAGCGCAGTAAATGTTGTTACTTTAGCCCTCTTACATATTGTATACGCTACGAGTGACAGCTGATCTATTAAGTGCACAAAGTGTTTTGCTGTGAAAAATGGAAAAATGTGTCTGTCAGGCACGGTTCTAAACATTCTTGTTTATTTAAACCAGTATGTTTTTCCATTTTAAGATTAAACGCTGTGTGAAGTAGCCAAGCAGCTGTTAATCGATGGAACTTTTGCAGGTTCATCAGAGCAGAAGTAGACCACCGCAATATTTTGTATTTGTAGGCGTTTGTCATAGTGTTGTACATTTCACATACCAACAAAATTGTAATTTAAATGAAACATCATGTTTTCACATAAATTGTTATAGTTGTAATATATTCTATTACTGACGCGATTACAACTCGTGGTACAACACACAATGACGATAGGTCTACTTATTTTCAAAACAAAAGCGAAAGAAAAATACGATGTTTCGCAAGTAAACAAATCGAAATTTTTAAAATAAAACTCGTTAAATTAGATAAATTAGACATACACATATCGTTTATGCCAAACCCAAATGTTCCAGAGACTGGATTTTACGAGACAGCAAAGTATTGTAAAACAATTTTCTTAGTCAGAACGTATCCGTGAGCATGAAAAAGAATTGATCTAATCCCCACTTATTTTATGCGTTTTACTTGCATAAATCCGATACGTTAGTTGCAGACCACTGGACCCCTTATTAGTTTATATTCAGCATCATTTCAAAGTTGTAAGTTAGTATTCACTCCGAAGCGGATCAAATCCTTGTAAGATTATTGGGGCAATTAAAATTTAGTTATGGGATTTAGCTATAAGGACATAGCCAGACTATTGGACAAGACTGGTCAAACCATTACAAGGTGCAGGCAAAACACGTTCCTGAGAGTCAGAATATGCATTTTTAAATGCACCTCTTTGTAGTTTATTTTTTGATAGATGGTTGTATTTAGTAGGATGTGTATGTTTATTTTAATCTTATTTGTAGTTTTTTTTGTCGTATAGGTTCTTAGCAATAAATAATCACTGACGCATACACGCATTACCGAGAAACGCATAAACACAATGCCAAACTATAATACGCTTTACCATGTGAAACATACACATAATTTTAATGAGATTTCGATCGTCCATGGAAACGAAATGTATGGTTAAATATATATTAGGTTTTAACTTAATGTAAAAAAACAATTACGTTAAAGAAATTTAAAACATTACCCTTATTACTTATTACTACCCTTTAGTATAGTTGGCCTACAATACAATCACCATGAAGAACAGTATTATGTGTTATTACGTTTTATCTATTAGTAATTTTAATAATTTAAAATATGAATTAATGTTTACTGTCATTTTGTTTTTTTTGTTTGTGCTTTTACATTAAACAAAGCTGTCGATAAGGGAAAAAAACAATCAAAATCAAAACAGAATGCGGGAGCTGTGGGTACTTATGTATTCGGAGACAATCACATTAAAGCGTTTCGTTAAAATGTGTTGGCTTGTAAAACCAAGGCTGCTGATTTAAATTTCTTAAAATACTTGAAGGTGCTTACCCTGCATTATAATAAATATGCACTAAAATATGCAAAACAATAAATTCGTTTGAAGTAAATTAACCTAATTGTTAAATTCTTGCACATAAAAAAGAGATGTCCTCAAATGAACAGAAGAAAAACGAAATTATCAGAAGATGAGAAAAATTAAACGTAAATAAACCTTAATTTAATACGATGTTTATGGGGTTGGTGAGAACAAAACATAACAATAATATATTTAAAGACTGGTGTTAGAGAGTGACTTTGGATATTTGACTTGCATCTTTAAAAGAATGATTTACATCACAATACTATGACAATTTAAGAGAAACACGGAGAGCAAATTTTGGTGGGTGGAAGGTACTCAGATTATATTTATTAGATTATTTTTGTCCCTTTACCTGCAGATAAGGAATATTTTCCATTTACGTTTGTGTGAGGGGGAAGATCATTCGTAGTATTCAATAGTATTATTTATGACAATTTTGTATAATATGCTGACATCGTTGTTAATTTTCTCTTTCTGAGTCCTCGAGTTTACTGAGATTTATGTTAAGATGACCTCCCTGACCACTAGCACAGGGCTTACAGTCAGTACCGATTCTTCCTGAACAATTTCAGATGATAGTGACATTTTTATGAATGTCATGTCTATAAGAATCTATGAACACATTCAAAACACGTTATAATGCATTCATAAAGCATTATAAACATAGCTTTAAATATTTTTAAAAAGGTATAACACATTACAGGCGTGTTCATTATATAGTACAAATGGTTTATGAAGGTCTCATCTATAATTCATTTTAGATAGCTTCATAATGTAGTACAAAACATCTTTAATTCTTTTACCTATTATTATAATGCATTATGAAGGTATCTGTAGTCCATTATAGATGGGTGCTTCCCTGTTTATTATAAT
Organism: Gnathonemus echidnorhynchus; assembly: GCA_026776725.1. Taxonomy (NCBI): domain Eukaryota; kingdom Metazoa; phylum Chordata; class Actinopteri; order Osteoglossiformes; family Mormyridae; genus Gnathonemus; species Gnathonemus echidnorhynchus. The sequence goes on along the minus strand of JAODJU010000014.1, from coordinate 21,869,514 downwards.
AATCATTGCAATGCCGTATAACCGGGCCCGGCGTGGCCAATCGGGAATTCCCATCCAGTTTTATCTCGCACATAATAGACCCGCGGCACGCGCGTCTGTCTGATGGCTCGAGCGCAGTGTGCGGTCGCGGAGGTGCCACGCGCCCTATTGCTAATCACTGGATGTTTCTCAAAAGATGGACGGTAGAAAGACAGTAGGCGGGGCTGTCAATAGTGGACAGTGTTGCCAGGTCCAGCAAAAATCTCCAGCCCAATTTCTGCTTAAAATCCGCCCAACAGAAGCTGAAATTAGCCCAATATTTGAAATCCCAGTATGCTGTATCTCAAAGAAATAAACCAGTATTTTGCATGGTAATCACAGTCAAACACCACAATTAAACACAATGACGTCACGTAGACGGACTCTCCTTCGCCAAGGTTGCCAACTTGGGTTAGCTGGGTGGAGTGAGATTTTCAATTTGAGACAAGTCTGCACACACATGCACACGCATTTATGTATGTAACAGTTTTATGAACTTGTAAATAGTGGGTAATGTAGGGTTTGTAAATTACCACAACACTTAGTAGCTAATTTTAGGTTTATAATGGAATAATATAGATTTGTTATTTATGCAATGTTTACAGTTACGTTACAAAATAATAATAATAATAATAATAATAACATTTGTTTCAGACCCAGGTAGCCACCAGGGGGGCCGTGCATCTCGTTACGTCCGGGGGCACTGCCCCCCCGACCTGACCCTGCCACTATGTAACCCTGTTCATGGTTTCATCCCGGTTGTGTCCAGGCCGGGACTTTTGACTCTTCCTTCAAACATTTGCAGAAAATTGTACTCGGCTTGCTCAGTACTCTCTACTAGACAAATTAGATAAAATGTTTGCACTATGTGCAGCCTTTCTGCATGCAGTCAGTGATATGGGCCAGATTGTCCCATTACCTCTATCCATTCTGATAAAATTATTATGTAAAACATCATTATATAAAACATCACTATCTATACCACTGACTGCACACTATTTAAAATGGCTAAAGGGCTGCATAAAGTATAATTACGATATCATCATTGTTGAAGTGTTGTTAAACACATTCTATAACATGGTACTGATGCTAAGTGTGTGTTTTTCACTGAAAACCCACCATTTTAACTGTTCATTTTATTTCAACTCCATAATTTACTTTACATGATTTTACTTTTTTGATGACTCATAATATATGAGAGCATATTCACTCAGCTCTGTGCAACTACAGTTCTGTCTCTGGACTTCGTTGCACTGTAGTACAATGGCAGTATTGTGCTCTGTGTCCTACACCAAGCTCCTCGCATCATCCTGGAACCTCATGCAGAGGAAGATATTGCAGTTTTGTCTGACTTTCATTGTCTTTTTTCATCCCTGTTTCCCTTGGGATTGTTTGCCTGAAAACCTGGAGCTAGGGCAGCTGTCTTGGCAAGACTCGGTTTTAAAGAGCTCGTTCTTTGAAGATGCAATCCGTCAAAAATGGCCCTGACAGTTCACATAGCCACCCAAGTTGTAGATTAGCAGTACTGAGGTGCACTGTCTTCTTGTGGATAATCATGGCAATTAATGCCATAGAGCTGTGCCAGTGAGCCAGAGACACTTTGCCGTCATTGTATCACTCTGTGATTCCCAGATTTTCTCCATTGTTCTTCATGATGATGAGTTTGGAGCGCAGAAATTTCCCTGACAGACTCTGCTTCAAGTCTGGGCACCACCTCAGCTGCTCTCCTTTTTAAATACGCCACTGAGACACTTCAAACAGCATATGAGAAACAGAAAATCACATGTACCTTTACTTTACTAATCCACTTTTTGTCATTCAGCTTCTCCTGCGGTGTTTTTAATTCATAGTTTTTGCTTGCATAGCAATACCTACAAGGAAGACGGTTCTCTAGGTGATAAATCTGGGTAGGGCAGGCATTCAGATATGCAGATATAACGTGTAATTTACACCCTTGTGTAAATTAATTGAAACAAGTTCTTGTGTTTACATGCAGAAAGATAAACCACAGTTAAGACGGACATCGCAGTCATATTACTTCATACTTATCATGTTAGGTCTGGATTTAGGACCAGGTGGATAAATAAAAATTGTATGGAAATAACCCAGGATGGGGTGCCAAACCATCACAGGGCTCACATGTCATTCATACCTATGGGAAATTTGGCAACTCAGATTAACCTTATCATGTTATTGGACTGTGGGAGGAAAACCAGAGAACCTGGAGGAAACGCCACGACAACACGGGGGGGTGCCTGAACCCCAGAGCATACATCTGAAATATACATGGATGAAATATACATGGATGGTACAGTCATACCTCCCAGCTCTAACCCCACCCGAGCAGGCCTGCCAATCTGTGGGCTCAGTGCCTCCTCTGTCCATCCACCCAGCTCTAACTCCACCCCAACAGGCCTGCCAGTCTGTGGGTACAGAGCCTCCTCTGTCCATCCACTCAGCTCTAACCCCACCCGAGCAGAATTGCCACTATCTATCTATCTATCTATCTATCTATCTATCTATCTATCTATCTATCTATCTATCTATCTATCTATCTATCTAATCATTGATTTAAAATAGACCGTTTTATGATCCACCTGGAAACATGCAATAAAATTTTTATATAATTGTATAGTTATTCATGTGCGTTTTGGACTGTGAAACTAATTTATATTTTGTTACATTATCAGTTTTTTGAGCACTGTCTGGTGTTTAGCCATGTAGAGGAGCGTAATATTAAAGAACCCAAGAGAGCTCATAGTGAAAATGCAGTTAAAAGCACTTAAATGACTGGCATAATGTGCTTAAAGGTCATTTACATGCAACAATATTATTTTGGTGTATCTCCACCCAAAGTGCATATCCAGCCAAAGTGCACATACATTGCACAAGTTGATGAGAGAATGAGAGAATATGCTTAAGTGAAAAAGGCGCACATGTGAATGGGAGAATCAACCCCTTAGAAATCACTCCTGATTTAGTGGATTTCACTTTTTGCATATTTAGCAGACACTTTTGCCCAAAGCAATATACAAGTGAGGCAGATAGCACAATACAAACATACATGCTCTCAAGGAGCAGATGACAAAGCAAATTTTGTTGCATTTGGTGTGAATGTCAAGAGAGGTCTCTCTTGGTGTGAAGTCTCTAAATAAAATTCATTGTTTATAGCAATTTGCATGGTACTTAACTAGCAGCCATTGTTGCCAAACACTCCTGAAATGATAGCTAGAACTGAAGTAGGCTAATCTAGTTTTCATAGTTGTACAAACTCCATGTCTGTTCACACCTGAACCATATACCAAAAATGACTTTATTTCCTAAACTGTCAACATCATTAGTATTATTCTATGTCGTCTTTTGAATTGCTGCCAATCGTAGAATGTGAACTAAAAGTTTAGCATACAGGCTCTTGGTTGCAGGTAAACAGCATTTTCTATACATAAGTGCAAAAAAGGCATAATCCTCTGAAACTATTTGTGAATTGTTTTTGTTTAACCACATTAGCCATACAGCCATGTTTCTTTAGTAATTTGGATCAGTGCCATAAAGTCTAGACTGCAAGATTTCCTTCTTTGAGCCCCCCACCCTGATTTTCCCCTGGTAAACCACCCCAACCCCCAAACCCCATGAGAATCCATGTTCTGTCTACCGACTGCTAATGGTTTAGCCTTCTTTGCACAGAAGTACTGACACAATGGACACTGTAGATAAATACATGTCAGAAATTTCTGGATTTAGTATGTGAAACAGATACTGATTTAAATAGCTGAAAAGAGAATAGGTAATTATCTATTACAAAGTTTGCAAATGGGACTTTTGGGTAAAGTGGGCTTTTGTACCCAAATGTGCCATTTCACTGATTATTTCCCTGCTTAATTAATATGTTGATCAGTTTGGTAACACTTAAGGCCATATTTCAAGTAATTTCTAAATGCATTTATAACAAATAATAATACATTCATAAAGCATTATAAACATAGCCATAAATATTTATCAAAAGGCATAACACATAGCCATGTGTATTATGCATTATGAATGCTTTATGAAGCTCTCATCTATAATTCACTGCAGACACCTTTATAATGCATTATAATGGTCGGTATAAGCATTAAGGATGCCTTGCACTGCATTATGAAGGTATTTATAGTGCATTATACATTAGAGCTTCATAAGGCAGTGATAATGCATAATAAAACTGGTTATGTTGTAGTATGCCTTTTTCTAAATATTTATAGCCAGGTTTATAATGCTTCATAATACATTACTAAAACACGGCCTTTAGTAAAGTGCTACCATAAAGTTCATTGATCAATGACATTGTAAAGTCTTTTTCTAAAATCAAAAGCAGTTGGAAGATTGGAGTTAAATAAGGCCCAATGGTATGAATTGATCAATTGTATAACATAATCCCACTCTTGGATATTAGTTTAAGGACTCTGAGTGGGTGATGTCACTATGCTATTCAAGACCAATGAAGAAGCCGCTCTAGTGTGTCAAGTCCTATGGAACTGCCAGGCTGACCACCATCTTACAAGCAAGGCTTTGATTATCAGGTTCCAACTTGACTCTGCACATTGTGGGCCGGAAGCTGTGGGTAGCTAGAGTGGCAGTGTGGCCCTCAGGTGCATGAAAATGGCTATTAAACAAATTACAGCTGAGGATGGTATCATAGTCTAACTCTCATGATTCTGAGACACAGGGATGACTGATCTCAGATAAGAAGGTGTTAGAATAAGCGTAAAAGCATTGAGGCTTACTGTTCTCAATTGTACAATATTATTTCATATTACACTAAACAGCAATTAATATCACACTGGTTCCTGGGTATTTTATGTCTGTATTTCCTCTATGTTGGCATCAGTGCGGTTATCGTTGTGAGTTCTTGGTGGTCTTTTTAACGTCAAGCATGGAAATTCCTCATCCATTCTGATCATTGTTCCCCAACCTACAGGACAGATAAAAGCCTGTGGGTTATTGTACGCAGTAAAGGCTGAATTAAACAGAATCTTTCTTTGTGTGAGACCAGCTCTCAAGGTCTTATCCTGGGTGTGGTGTTCCTGACGTGAGGCTTACTTAAAGCAACGATGCCCCTCAGTTCCTCTCCTTGTTAACCTGAAGGAGCGGGTCGCTATGAGAACAGGGACCCATTCGCTGTCCTTACTCAGAGGACTGTAGACAGAAAAGAGGCTGAAGGATGAAAAACAGTCATATACTGTTAGATATTTGAGCCTGGGACTTGGAAAAGTATGCAAGAGGTGTCTTTGTGTTAAGGGCAGACATCATCACACCCAGTGGCTTGGCACAAAGCAGTGAAAAAAGCACAGGTTTTAGCTGGTTTTCTCACAAAAGTATGTGAGCGAGGAAAGACCTGGAACCCATGTTTGTCACAGAGTGACTATTGTGAGCTTGAAAACTTATGTCAGCCATTACCAGCAATTTGTTCATTTGAAATTCTGCTCATGCAGCAGTGAAAAAATGCATGTCATATACATGGCAAAAAATCGGTAGTATAGTTCATTATTCCTTGTGATTCAGAACTATAACAAGGACATTACTGAACTTTCATTATCTGACATTTTGTCAGAAATGATTTGGCATTATTTTTCAAGGCAATTGGATCATGTGATCATTAAGACAAAATACCATAAAAATGACGCAGAACACACATGAATAACTTCAGTAGGCAAATACATTTTTGTGAAATCAACGAGTTACATCACATGTTGGTTTCTCCTGAACGTGAAACTTAATGAATATAATGATACAAAGATTTGTTTAACTACTGTTATAACTGAGTCACTTTATAAGAAGTAGGCCAATCCCTAAAAAGCATGCTTATGAAATGGTCCCATTAACACCTAGCTGGTTGTTATCTGAGCATTTCCAGGTAAATTTATATCATTCCTTAGGCTTACTCATCTTTACTCAGTTTTTAATTTCTGAGTAACTGTAAATGTGCCGATTTGAGGCTACAGTGAAGAGGTCAGTGAAGTCACCATTATTGCTCATTTATTCACCATTTAAGCATCTTATTACTTAAATCACACCTTCATGTAAATAGAGAAACAATATATGAAAGACTTGGCTAGGTCAGATAAGTGATTTTATTTTGTAAGCCTCATTTAATTGGTTTGTTTACCATTGATGCGAGGCCCCGGAATGAGAGCTGGGGCAGCACTGAACTGGAGGTGTTATTCATTATTTTTCCGCCTGTCAGATCCCATGAAGCTGGAGTCCTTTGGCCACTGTGTGGCTGACGGGGACTGCAGGCCGCCAGCAGGACATGCCAAACATGTTCAAAACTTCCCCCAGTCTGAGGATTATAATCAACAGGGCTTATCCCACACCTGCACCGGGTTCACAATGGAAACCGTGCAGCCCAAAGATGGCGTGGGGGGGGGTTAGCGTGTGATTAAGGCTTCTATCTAATGGAATAGATGTAATTAACCCGTTCTCTTTCATAAGACCCCTGAGCAAGGCTACAATCATGGCATCAGCAGGATTACTGCCAGAACTGCTGCTGCTCCTTCAACCGGTTCATACTTCTGGAAATGCGGGCCTCTTAATGCTGTATAGATACAACCATTCATTTTAATTCGGAACCTATTCACCATTTGCACTACAAGTTCAGCCAGTGGGAGGTTGGTGTCTTGGGCTTGTACAGTGCATGATTAGGGGAAGGAATCCACTGGGAATAAGTCCTTATGTCTGTGCTGTACTGGACTCTGCACAATGTATATCTCAAAGATTTAGAACATGCCAGGTAACCCAGATGTTATAATGCTTCTCTTGACAAATGAATGACTTCAGATCCCTCATGGGGAAATGGCATCCATGTCCATGCTTGGGTTTCAGACCTTTTCATTTGGTAAAAGTGTGTCAACCTGAAACAGAACTACTCTGGAAAGCATTGATGTTCTACCAATTACATAATGCGACAAATGTAAAGTTATAAAATGGTGAAGGCTCTGGCACAGTGAAGAAAGTCTAACACCACTTTCTGTGAGTTGTGCATCAGCTATGACCAGTTGTTTGGTGTCTTTGGTGAAGAGAATATATACAGTTTCATAATTAATATAACTAAAAATGTCTGTCCTGTTTTGGCAGCTCTCTTATCGTCAGACAACTACATCTTAAATTTTGGGTGTGAATAAATGTTTTGGGTTTTTTTCAGAAAATCGTTAAAAATTGCTAAACTGTCTATATGCTTTGAAAAAATAAACTCACCATAATATACAAAACTAACAATAGTCTCATACAAGATAACGCATTTGAATATCTGTTTAGTAGAAGCGCCAACTTCTTGTGTTGAAACCCATTCCTGTGCATTGATCCATCATTTTGGGAAAAGCATGGAAGCATGTTTCTCTTGAAAGGAGGCAGAAGGCCAAGGAAAGTGCCCTCATTTGAAAGATGATTACATTTGTAATTATATTATAGCAAATTACCATAAGTGTGTTTACACAGGAAAGCTATTCAGCACCAACATGTTTACATGTAGGCCCTATGTGTTGATTTACCAAACACAGGCAGCAGTCCCTGTGTTGACAGGCTAAACAAACACAATTAAATTTAGACATAACAGCTCATAACACAGGTTTTATATCACAGAATATAAAACCGGCTGAGGAGTCCCAAAATACAATGCCTCTATGTATTTTTAAACATTCTATTAATATTCCTGTATCTGAAAAATAAAATCCCAGTGACTTCTTGCAGTAACCCTTTGGGGAAGCTTTAAATATATTCATTCCTAGAAAGCATATTATCCGTGATTTTGGCTGTGATCTTCCCATACAGGCAATATATATTTCATTTATTTATTATTTTATATTATCTTTGTAATTTATTTCTCTCTTGTTATGCACAGCTGCTTTGAGTGACCAGGATTACATTTCACTACATGTTGTATGTGACGAATAAACCTCTTGAATCTTGAGTATCATGTGAACGCAGGTAGAACGGGCCAGACAGAGACATTGGTGTTACGCCAATATCTGTCCTGAAAGGTGTTATGTTTGTCTGAGGAGAGGAATGGGTATAGGGCAGCTCGGAGACGGCCTCCTGAGGAATGCACAGCCCACCCCACACTCAATTTTTAATAAAAGTAACAGCTCCCTCTGAGGATACGTTGGGCACCCATCCAGATGACAATGTCACTCGCGCTACACAGTAAGCTATCACCTCCATTGCAGTAGGGTGGCATCCACTACACACTAATCGGGGTGGACAGGACATTGTGCTGCCCCAGGACAGGCAGAACACAGGTGTCTCATTGTGCTGGGACTGTTGTCCGGGGCAGGATGGGGGTGAACAGAAAGGGGGCCACCACCCCCCCCCCTTAACCGCAGCACACACCCTAAAATAGTGCCTAAATATTTTTGGCCTTCATATCTCCTCTGAGCACGGCAAATAAGATTTTACTTCAAGATATCAAGAGTTATATGTTGTCACTTCCCAGACGACAGATTTATGCCCTCCTGAACGGCGCTTTATCTCTGTTTATCATCTTTTTTCAGGCACCGTCAGCTGCCTTCCCATTCTCGTCTCCTGAGTTTCCCTGCAGGACACGTCCTGTGGTTTACAGAGGGAGTGGAGCAAGGTGCCTGGTATTCTGGAGGACTCCCTGCCACAGTGTACGGCTGGCAGGTTGGAACAAGGCTCTTCTGCCAAAGTATGGGTGTAGGGGAGCCTGTGTCTTCAGATCATCAGCTTGCCTGAAGTTTAATATGTGCGGCAGGTCTTGGCAGGGAGAGTCCTGAGCTGCGCGATGGGAGCATTACAGGGCTCTTTGCTCTGCGGCGTGTACGACTGAGACCAAACAGAGACTTTCTCTGGGGGGGTACAGAACACAGACACATGGCTTTGGTCTCTAGCCCTGCAGGGGGGTGTAAGCCCTGTAGAGAGGGTGGCCCGTGTGTGGTGGACTGTATCCATCCGTCACGATGCTGGTTGTCGGTGATCAAGTGGATTTGTGACCCAGACTCCCTGACTGAGACAGCATCATTATGCTACTCATATTCCCATGATATCTATTCAACAGGCCAAAATAGAAGTTTAATTGTAATTATTGATATATAGTGTATAACAGCTATTAAATATTATCAATCTACTTTTTTTCCGAACCCAACAAAACATGGCATTTAAAAGCAGCTGAGATCGTCCCCTAGGCACTGCGACACTGCTCTTACACAGAAGAAGCTTTCTCCACCTGTCAGTCTTTATAAAATGCTTCATTTGTTAATATTCCTGGCGTTTGCCTGTTTTCAGGTAAACAGACCATGCGCCACAGTGACAGTGTGTTTAGTGTAACTTGTCTTATTGTATATGATCTTTAGTGTTACGGTAGTTTTAAGCTAATGTTTCATGTTCAGGTTAAAGGAAAGGGCAGGTAAGCAGCTCAGGTAAAATCGCCCACAAGATCTTATTATTAGATATTATAAACATCCCCCCCCCACACACACATAGTGGATCTGACTCCACTGCTGTCCTGTAAAATTTCCCGGCTCCTCCATTCCCAGTTACTCCCAGTCCCTTGCTGTCCCGGATCCCGGGAGCTTCTTCATCTCCTCCAAGGGCTGGTCCCTGTTGAGAGATGCATGCAGTGGGCCCATCCCAGTCGGGGG
>JAODJU010000014.1:21633835-21651935 GCA_026776725.1 Gnathonemus echidnorhynchus | reverse complement strand
TTAAAACGCAAGAAAAGTAGCAACAATAAAATCCCTTTCACAGTTTATTGGTAGATGGAATGAAAAATGAAAAACTGACCATATAAATATAGAAAGCGATAAATATGATGCAGTGACTATTATTAAGCATCGCCGACCGCCTATCTTTCTTGTGTATTTCAGTTTATATCTTGCTGAAATCATTATGTAGAATCATGAAAAAAGCACTGACTAAATCCATAATCTGTCTTCTTTTCAAAACTTCCATTGTGGAAGTATTAAAGTTTTTAAAATTAGTTTAAATAGGCAAAAAAAGCAAACTGTGCCACCTTTGTTTTACTTGCATCGGAAGCGTGCAGTACCAATCTCAGCTGAAGATCACCATTCACATTCAAAATAGGCTGGGTTTGAATCGGCGACCTTGTGATTAAAGGCACATAGGCTTAGCCCACTGAGCCATGAACACAAGTGTGAGTGTCGCTGCGGAAAATGGCAACATTGGCACAAAGCTTCAGTGGCAGAGACGTATCCGTGTGCTATATTGTAGCCGATCAGTGTAAAAACTACCCAGACATGTGCTCTTGTTTATTTCGGTCTCAATGGGCGTATTCACATATTTCTTTACCCAATACTAACTGTCGGATTATCATGTTATTATGCGAATAGCACGATTTGCAAGTGGGAAGGCGATCAGAGCTGCTTCAAGACGCAGAGGCTTAAGTCAGTCACTCTTGTTCTTTCTATTCGTATCACGAAGCTGTAAAAATATGTTTAGTTTCTACCTATATATATATTTGAAAAGTAGACCGTCCAAGGTTATCTTCCCACTCGGATGGCCTTTCCAGCATCGAACAAGAGGTGGCTAGGCTAAAATCGAAATTGGATTCTACTGCACAGGCAAATGAAAAACTACAGTCAGTTGTTGAGGACTTAATCTCCCGCTCCAAACGACAAAATCTTCACGTGGTTGGCATTCCAGAAGGTCTGGAGGGGAAAGATGCTCGGCTTTTCATGACTAAGTTTCTTATCAGGGACACCACATTAGAACCTTCGGGGACTTTAGCCCATCTCTTGCTAAAAAGCGAGCATCTTTCAACAAGGTAAAGTCCATGCTTCATAAGGAGGGTATACGTTTTGGCTTACTGTACCCGGCACGGACGGAGCAGTTTTATCTCGAAAGACGTTGTTAGTGAAATTGCGTGAGGTGTGATGGTATGTTATAAGCTATTGCCTGCTAGTCTTTTTATATGATAAATACTATTTGATATAGTGGCCTGTCATGACCTGCACATCCAGTCCTCGTGTGTACCATGCCCACCTTGTTACCCTCGTGTGAATCCCGCTTGTTACCAGCTGTTTCCTGTTTGATCTAGTCAATCCTGTGCATTTAGTCTGCGTTCAAGTCTGTTTCCCGAGGTCTGTCATTAACATCTGTACCGTGTCTGGTCGTCTGCTTGCATTAAACCCCATTTCTAGACTTCTGCCTGCCTGTGATTCCCTGCTTCCTGCTCGCTGGCATTACATACGATCATCACATGGCCCCCTGCAAGAACCACCTGATTGGCCGGTGACGTGCGTATTCCCCTGCTGCTTGTCCATGTTGAAAAGACGAGTTTGGGAATCGCTATTTGTTGGTTACTTTATTTATTTATTTTTTGTGTGTGTTTGTGTTTATGGGGTTTGTTCCAAGGGTAATTTTTTTCATCTTTGGCTGCTTGTAAGCCATTTTGTTAGGCTTGTCTTTGCTTCTGCTGTATCACTTTTTTATGCTATCTTTTAGAGTTAATTATAATGATTGGTAGAATACAGAGAGACCACTTATGATCAATCTGGTTTGTGAGTAGGAATGTCAAGGGGCTGGGGAGTCCTGTTAAACGAACTAGAGTGTTCTCTCACCTAAAGTCTTTGAGAACTGATATTGCTTTCCTTCAGGAGACTCATTTGCATTTGTGTCATCATAATAGATTATGAAAACCATGGGTTGGGCAGGTTTTTCATTCCGGCTTTAAGTCACTCAACAGGTACAGTAATAATATTACATAAGCGTATACAATAATCTCCTGAACAAATAATATCAGACCAAAATGGTTGCTATATTATAACTGTTGGGGTATTATTTCAAACTCCTGTCATTCTTGTCTGTATATATGCCCCTACTTGGGACTGTCCTAACTTTATGACCTCTCTTTTTTCAGCAATACCCTGCTTAGAGTCTCACCATCTTATTTTAGGGGACGACTTTTATTCAGTCAGTAATATTGTTCTTGACAAATTGACTAGCCCAATTAAAACAATCTAAAATAGCCAAAGCCCATACTACACTTACGAATCAGATTGGTTGTACCATCATCTGGTGATTTCTCCATTCCACAACTAAGCCAACTAAGCACTTTTCCTTTTATTCTCATACCCATCACACATACTCTTGAATAGATTACTTTTTTTTTTTAGATAAGCAACTCTTGATTTCAGTGAAATCATCGGAGTATTCAACAATTGTTATTTCGGAACATGCCCCCTTCTGTTAGACTTCGTTTTACACCCTGTGGGTATTAAACACCATAACTGGAGGTGAAATACTAGTTTATCTTCAATGAAGTTTTGTGATTTTATTTCAGAAAGGATATCCTTCTTTATACAAAATAATAAATCAGATTCAGTATCTCCATCTCTACTTTTGGGAAACATTTAAGGCAGTGATGCGGGGGGATATTATTTCCTAAAATGCAAGACTAAGAAAACAGGAAAAACAAAGGCAACACAAATTAATAGAAACAATTTTTCAAATTGACGGAAAATATTCTTTGTCTCCTTGCCCCACCCACCACAGGGGCCCTGGCCCCGCCCCATCCACCACAGGGGCCCCATGAAATTCACCCCAGAGGGCTTGCCTCTTTGAAGCTGACATGTCTGGGGGCCAGGGGTTGTGGGCCCCACACCCATGTCCTAGTGCCGTTGTCCCTTTAAGACATCTAGGGCTGAGAGTCTGAGCTCCGGAGTATGAGGTCATGGGTTTGAATCCGGCTTCAGCCGTACCAACAAAATAACTGAAAATTGGCATTAGTATAATACATAAAAATGTACCTTACTTCAGCAAAATATATTTATTATATATCACATTTATTATTATTAATTATATATTTATGATATAATATATAGACCAAGAGGTCATGGGTCATCCAGCTCCAGCCTTCTCTGAAATAGCTCAGAAAAGTCATATATATGCCTTATTCAGGAAAACTTACAGTATACAAGTATATATATACTTGCATATTGTAAGTTTTATATATATATATATAGTGTATATAATGTATACATACAGTATATAGGTAACATAATGCAAAACACTGGGCTATGGATCAAATCCAGCTGCAGCCATAACCAATGGGGGGAAAAAAAAAAAAGTCTCACACTTTGCTTCAGCAAAATTTTATTATCCCATTTTTTTAATTAATAAAAAACATACAAAATGATTAAAATAATATATTTAATAATGAAATATAATAATAATGAATCTATCATTTAATTTAATGCGGCTCCTCGTGCTGTGCCTTCCACTCCTCAAAGGACATCCCTTCCGCTTTTCCGCTTCCCTTCCGCTGCCCACACTGTGTGCACGTGTAGTGCTGATGGCTGACACGTGGTGGGATGGGGAGACCCTGGGAACTGGCCAAGGGTTCAGCGGCCTTCCTCCGCCTCCACTCGGTGGTCCGGCTCCAAGTCAGGTTGCTGGGGGAGTCTGCCTTCGAGGGAGCCGGCGGTGTCGGCGGGGCAGCCATGGCTGGTTCAGGTGTCGGCGGGGCAGCCATGGCTGGTTCAGGTGTCGGCGGGGCAGCCATGGCTGGTTCAGGTGTCGGCGGGGCAGGTTAGGGGGCATGAGGGACTGGGGTTGTGGAGTAGGAGCAGCAGCAGCTTGCTGCCCTGACAGGTCTGGAGGGGAGGAAAAGGTGAACGGCCTCAGGTCAGAAGGGGGTTCTGCAGGCTCTTGCTCCTTTTGCCTGGGCTGAGGTAGAGGGGCAGCTGATGTCAGGCTGGGGATGAGGAGAGGAATGTCCATGGACAGCACAACACGTTCTTGCCACTTCACTAAATCATTATTCCTACGAGAAACAAGATATTTTTAAAATAACCTTAGTCAGCATTTATCACTTACCAAACAGACAGTGTACGCTGGTTTATTTAGAAAAGCTGCAGTGATGTGGCCTGCATGAGCCCCGGGCTGCTCAGGACAAGCCATCTGATCCTGCTGTAGTTCTGCCGGACGGCAGCCCAGCGGTTCAGCCTCACAGAGAGCAGAGCTCCAAGCAGATGGCCTCCACAAGCCTGCTCACGTGAGGCCACTGTGCAGGCCCGGTGCCTTGGCCCAGTATGCAGCTGCTCAAAAAAATGTAGAAGTTAGGGTTAGGCCAAGTGTAACACAGCAGCAAAGAGTGCATGCCTGGATATCGTTGTTAAGAACTGCATTCTCAGCAAAAAATACTGAACAGCTCAATAAATGTAAACATCTCTTGACATAAACCAAGACATAATGAAATAAAAAATATATTGATATTAATATAATGCTTCCTGGATAATACTGGATCTTTTTAAATAAACAGGGCTGTGTCTATGTTAAATATTGCATTCTCAGCAAAAATTACTGTGAAGTTACTGACATGACTTAGAGCTATTGATGCTGACTTCAGAGTACATAACTTTTTCTGCAAAACATTTAATCGACAGAGAGGTGGATTAAAGGTGGTGTTTCGCAGACTGCACATTTTACAATCGACAGCATTCTTATGCAATATGACATATTGGATAGACATCAAACTAACGATCTGCAAAATACGAAATCAATCGGCTAAACACCCGAAAAAAGAATAATAACGGGGCTAGATTTCTGCAGCCTCTCGGGCTTACCTGTTAGCGCTGTGTAGGACGCCGCACGTGAAACAAAGGCGGTGACAGATGAGACAAGATGTCCCCGCCGCTGTGCACTTCATTCAAATAAACGCGCCAGCCGGCGGGTGGGCGGCCCATAGCCGGGCTGAAACAATTCTTCCCCAAGGTGGGCGGGATATAGCCGCGCCGGCTAATCGCGCGTTGCAGCAGTCGCGGGCTCGGCGAATCGGTCGAGACGGTTCTGAAACATTTCAGCGGCGCCGGCCAATGGGGAGCCAGGACGGCTGAAACAATTGTTTCATTTAAAGTCGAAGATCGTAGGGAGAGTACAAGACACAACATCCGGGGATTTTACGGTCATCTGATCTTGTGATCAGTATTAATATTGGAACTGGTCTTAAGCAATGGAAGATGACTTAAAATGGGTGCACGAGAACACAAGTACGATCAAGTCACGCACCTCGGAATTTTCGACCTCAGAGAGATAATCGAAGGCACCATTATTCAGCCTGTGTGTATGACACCTATGACACTCTTCCGCTCGATACGCCCACCTTTTGACACACCCACTAACCTTTCGATACTACTCCGTCCTGCAGAGATATCTCAATCGAAGTAGTATAATAATTCATTCGGGTTATTCCTTTCTTCATGTATAATGTTTGTATGTATCGTGTTCGTTTGTTCAATAAAAAGAAACATTAAAAGTAATACAAATGAGGCACCGTCGTAAAATATGCCGTAAAGTTTAATACTGCGCACGCGCGGTATACGTGAGGTACAAGTTGGGCAGGTGGTGCGGATCGGAGTAACGTTTTCTCTGCGGAGATGGGTGCCAATCGAAGAATTGCGATCTTTTTTGGTGGTTTTATAACGGCTGTTGCTGCTGCATTTTATCCTATATTTTTCTATCCCCTCGCACACTTAAACGAGTACAGTAAGTAATATAATCAGCGAACCGTCTCGCTTACGATTTTTGTATACTTTCTACTAAACTAATAAGAACCCAGAACCATTTATCAATTTTATAATGGCAAGAAAAACAAAATTAACTAATTAGCAACTCATCTGATTCGTAGAAAAACAAAGTAGTGACAATTTTGACATTGTCTAGTTTCGTTTGTAATACTTGTCACAAGCTGTGGCCATCATGTGATTGTAAGTGGGAAAAATACTATAATGTGTCCTTTATCTGTAGAACAGACGCAGAGCATAAATCGTGCCGGAATCAACCAAGCCGAAGTTCAGCCCGTTGGTAGGTTCGCTGTTTCTTTCCTACCCGGACCGAAGTCTGAAACTGCAGTATAGTCACCTTAGAGCAGGGTTGGCCAATCTTATCCGCATAGGGCCGGTGTGTGTGCGGGTTTTCGCTGCAGCTCCCTAATTATATTACTAATTAGAGGACTGATTAGCTGAAGAGTCCTCACACCTGGGTTTGAACAGCTGATCTAAAGGTTATCCCAAAAACCTGTATACACACCGGCCCTTTGCGGATAGGATTTGCCACCGCTGCCTTAGAGCATTTTGTCCTATTCCCTTAAATGCTCTATGAATCACTGGGTAATAATGGTGCCTGGTACCTCCAGGGTTGAATCCAGCCTCCTCATTGTGTATATGCACTTTGCATGTCCCCCCCATGTCAACTGGGTTTTTCTCTCGCATCCCAGCTGGTTGGCGTCTCTGTATTCCCCATATCTGATGGTAGTATGTGCAGAATGTAGCCCAGCGTTGTGCCTTGTGCTGCCTGGGTTTAGGTTCTACCTACCATGAGGAAGATGAATCGATATAGCAAACATCACCCTATACTGTATTGTATGTAGAAGCTGGATAGGTTTTTGGAAGGGGGGCTGTCACCTGTGCAACACATCATTAACAAAATTCTGAGTATAGATAAATACTCTTCTCCATATCCATAACAGTATGTGTATAATTAACCATTATTTTTTATCTCATTTTAACAGGTGTGAAAGTATGGTCTGATCCCTTCAAATCAAAATGAAGGATTCCTTAAAATTCACCTCTGGAGGTTGTGTAATTATGGAATGGGACACCTATAAATGAATAGATGGGACTGAATGTAATGTACAGTGTATGTGGGATTTTTTTCCAAATTCATACAGCCTGTGATAATTGCAGAATTCATCCAGTTTTCTCTGGCCTTAAAGAATAATAAATATGTAAACATATTGCACCTTTTTCTTCTATTTGAAATTCAATTGTTTGGGTTTTTTTGAGCAAAATTCTACCAGTTTTTTGTCACTGTGATTCAATAATGCAAGTAATTTTAGTAAGATTAATCCTTTTTGATGTTTTGCCTGTCATCTCTATATCAGTGAAATTGCTCATGCATAGTGCTAGGACAATAGAATCGTCTAGGGTTATACTTTCTTATTCACCATCCGTGTTCATACTTCGTGCCAGTGTACTAGGCTACCACATTATTTGATGCCAGGCCTGCAGTGGAGCTGTAGAGCAAAGCTGCTTTTAAGTTACATTTATGAAGTGTGGTATAAATGTTATATTAAAAACAAAAAAAAAAATTACTAAGTTTTATGATTTACAGTATGCAAGGCAGGGATGTTATCATTAACGAAAACATTTTGATAAATTGAAATAAAATATGAAAATAACTACGAAAACTATAAATAATGAACCTGAAATAATATAAATACAGACAAATACTATTTAACTAGAGTAAATGATTTGGGACTATAGTCATAATGTAGAGCAGCTGCTATTTTGTAGTAGCTAGCCATTTCTGTCTATCCGTAAAAAAAATATTTAAACAAACTATATATATGTATATAACTAAAATATATAAAAGCTTAAAAAGTTGTATATATATAAAAAAATATATATATATATAAGTTAAATTAAACAAAGCTATAATAACACTAACACAGGATGTGTTAGCATGTGATGTGTGCTATCAAGGGTACCCCCAGCTATTCCATCATTACATTTCACCATCAACTTCATTAATTAATTAATTAGTTAAATACCTCAATGAGATATTGATGAGTTAAATATGGTATGGTAGTGGTTGAGTTAAATAATACATTGGTCAATTCTGGGGTGACTTTAGGAGAGGTTTTGAAAACAAACTCACTTTGATACACATAATATATTTTTACACCATTTTTTTGGTGATTGTTGCAGCCACATGTGATGGATTTTATAGGTGCTTTTCTCCAAAATTAACTTCTGTATGTGGAAAATTTTTTGCTGAAGTTTGCATAAATGGATGTGATTTGTGCTATTTTTTTTTCTTTTTAACCTTTATTTAACCAGGCAAGACAGATTAAGAACAAGTTTCTTATTTACAACTGTGGCCTGGCAAAAGGCAAAGCCTTTTGAGGGAAAATAAGGGGACTAATACAAAAGAGCTATGTCAGGATTGTTTTTTTTTTTTTTCTTTTCTTAAAAAAACTGCTAACGCTTTTTCCCTGAGCCACAGCTCTATGACTGTGTTATTAAAGACTGATTAACATCCACAGAAGTGTGGTTGTGAGTTATTCCAACCTCTGGCACAGTCAGGTACAATGACAAAAAATGCATAGTTTCATTTCCTAAGTACCCTTTGTTACTTTTATGTAGACTATGTTCATCTGTGCTCTATATAATGGGTCAACTTAATAACTTAAAATGCCTCATCTTTTTGAGAAAAGAGATGTGTTCTCTGTGGTCATCTTCCCCACAGCAGAACCTAACAAAAACACACATGAATGTGAATGACACAGGATATGTCATGGTCCAAATGCAAGCGGTCTGTGAATTGGCCATTTCTTGCGGAAAAACTGCAGTAAATTTGAAAAATTGCAAGGTCTTGTAAATGTTGCAAAATTTGTTTAACTTCTGCTATTGGAAAATCACACAATCTTGGAGGGACTGATTAAGGCATCATTTTCATTGACTGCAAGTGACTTTTGCAAAGGACTGTTTTCCTGTATGGTTTGCCTTTTGGTTATGCTTACTTTGTGAACATTGTTAGAGAAAAATCCAAATGTAATACAAAAGTAGTGAATGTTATGTACATGTATAATCTCCTAGCGATAGAAGAATGCACTAGGCCAGTAGAAACCATGTGTTCAAGGTCAGATGATAGCATCGGGCCCTAGTTAAGAAATAGCGAGCACTGAAATACCAGAACAAACCATATATGGAAACACACAGTAGAACGCAGGGATAAAAAGAATTGTAAGAAGAGGCTCGGGGGAGAACTCCTGAGGGATCTCCCCGGGCCCGTGCTGTAAGATACCACAATAAATCCGACGTAGGTTGTTCTTAACAATATCGGAGGAACAAATTTAAGAGAATTCTTAAGAAAATATTGGTGAATGAGGCCCATTGTGCCTTTTTATATTGCAGGGTCAGAAACATAGAACAAAGTCACATCACGTTATGAGATAGAACACAAGAAAGAAAGGAAAACGATGCCAAAATCAACTAAAAAAAATACAATGACAGAACCATTAGGTGTTATCATGCAGTGAATATGTGTAGGCTGCTGGGGCTACATGTTTTCCCCTTAATGGTGGGCATGTGTTGTGCAAGAGCGTGTGTATGTTTGTGTCTTTATTTGTGTTGGGGGAGATAACAGTGATACATTGGGTAGAAATGGAACTGAGGAGAGGTAGGAGCAAAAGGAAGATTGCTTGGGGGTAGGTTGTTGTTTGGCTAACTAAGGCAAGCTGGATCCACCATGTGCCATGAGCAGGCCAGAGGGAGGAGCATGGCAGTGCCCCACCCATGACAACCGCACCCCAGGCTGACCACACCCCACACGACATGCTACCCCAACTCTAGGATGGAGTTTAGTTGTTTTCTAGTTTATTTTTTACTTTTATTTATTTATTTATTTACTTACTTACTTATGTCTATTTGAGTGGGAGAGAAAGTGCAATCTGGTGTGATGCATTGAAAGAAGCAGGTCATGTAGGTTGGTCCAGCCTGGAGCGGGAGAGATTAGTAGGGGAGAAAGTCGTCAGCAGAGGGCCGCCCCCCCAGACAAGCTCAGAGTCCCATCCCCTCAGATGAACAGGGCAAAAGGGAGTGGAGGCAGGGAAACAAACTCGAATCTTTGGAAGTAGTGGGATTGGGGGCTAGTAAAGGCAACATTAGAAGAAAAATGGAAAGAGAGAGAGGAAGAAAGACGAGGAGAAACATCCATCCATCCTCCATTTTCATATCCATTTTTCCAGTCAAATGTAGGGTCATGGTGCATTGACACAAAAATAAGTCATTTAAAATGTTGTCTGAATACTGTGAGGGCTCTGCCAGTTACAGGATTTGGGCTGGCAGTAGCAACCTTCCAGTTACAGGGGTCCTGACCTGCATAACCACACATCTATAACTGTAAAACCTGTAAGCATTGCATATGTTCTTATTTTTCTTTCATTATCCACATATCCTTCCTGTGTGTCCTTGCTGCTGCACTAAGTAAATATCCCAACCAACATAATCGTATCATTTCTAGGCTCCGTCCGCACTAATATACTGTATTTATTTAGCAAAAGTGAAATATCACAGTACTGCAGCGTCGCAAACACGAAGTTGTTCATAAAAGAAACCAAGTACCACACAAAAACACTGTAATATAGGCCTATTGCAAACACTGAAAGATATTACAGCCGGAAAACTGCATAAAAACTACTTTACCGCGGTGTTGGGGTTTAAATTCGAGCCTGCTTTCTGGAATATTTCGGTATGGATCCGTATATCCCTATATACACCATCAAGCGAGAATAGAAGACGAGGCTGAAGTTGGCTCCTTATTTGGATTTTCCGGTCCACATTAAATGCTGCGAGACCAGCTGCAATGACGCCATTGCGCCTGTAGGGGGACTCATTTACCTTCAGAATTTTGTTTGGTTTTCGATTCGTATTGACCGATCGCGCTTCGGCTGACTTGTTACCACTTTAAGGAAAGTGCATATCCGGGCAGTTTCAGTAATAGTATGTGTGTACTTTATTAGAAAATGAGACAAACACAAATGTTTTTCCACTCCCAATTCTAAATCATTTCTAAATCAATTCTCTCCATCTCTATATTATTATTCTGTAAATGGGAAAAAAAATATCTTTAACCTTACAAACACCATAGACCACTGTATAGAATTATGTTTATTATGTACATTATATTATGTTCATTTCTATATTACATATAACAGTAATGTGACTTCTTTTGATGCATGGCCCAAAATCCATGGAACAAAGGACGTAAATGTTATAATGTAAACACTTCCATGTAGTTGCCAGCATGAATAAAATACTGTGATGAAATGGAAATTTACTTAAGCATGATAGAAAATAACATCTAAAAATAATATGACTATGATTTTTAAATCTATTTTTTTTTAACCATTAAAAGGTATGTACCTTTTTACTTGTACTGGTTTTCACTACTTGACCGTCTCCAAAAGTCCAAAGGCCTAAACATTTTCATGACATACTATTACATCTAAACAAAAATATGACTTCTTATAAGGTTAGTATTATGTGATGATTTCCAGCCTGGGACCCAGGAATTTAAAGGGTTTTAGCCACTAAAAATTCACTTCAGTATGATGTCTGAAAGAAATTTCCCTTGTAAACAGACTGGTCCAAAGTTGTTTTCACCTTGACATCTAAAAGGAAACATTACTCATATTTATATTTGGTGACATTTTTGGACAAATTTCAGAGAGGAACAAAAAGGATTTTCACTTTCAAATCCAGCTGGGAATATAGCTCACATATTATCATGATCGATCGTTCAGCCCTCATGTGGACCACGCCTACCTTGTTAACCCCGTGTGGAACCCATCCATTTACTTGCTGTGGGACATGGATGCATCAACATACACACCGAGGTCTTTCTCATAATCAGCTACCTTTATTTCGGTGGAACCCATCAAATATCTGTACTTTATATTTCTGCTCCCTGTATGGATTACCTTACATTTATCTATGTTAAATTTCATCTGCCAAGAATCAGCCCAGTCGCTAATTAAATCAAGAACCCTCTGTGCTGCTAGTTTAGTATCTGCTACACCACCCACCTTGGTGTCGTCTGCAAATGTAACCAGTTTACTGTATGTATTGGTGTCAATATCATTAATGTAAATTAGGAACAATAGTGGTCCTAAAATTGAACCCTGCGGTACCCCACTATGAACGCAGGCCCACTGTGATATTGTGCCTCTAATAACTACTTGCTGCTTCCTGTCTGTTAACCAGTTTTTGATCCAAGCTGCTACAGTTCCTAAAACCCCTGCAGCTTTGAGCTTAAGCAAGAGCCATTTGTGGGGGACAGAATAAAAGGCCTTCTGAAAATCTAAGTCGTAGGCCTTTTTGTGATCAATCAGACACAGTACTTTTGTTATTAGTAACGCAAAAGTTACTAATACAAGGGGATGCAAAACTACTTCAAAAAATATTGTATCGCAAACAGCAAAGAACAAGAACAATTGCTTGCTGGGAAAAAAAGCTTTTTTACTACAAGTCCTTAACTGAACTAGAAACACCCACTGAGCACAAAATCAAATACAACAGCGTCACGAGGAGGTCAGACACTGAACTGTAAGTAGGAGATTTACAGAAAGCTAAGGACACGCGAGGATAACACAAGATGCACATTAGAGACGGGCAAACATACACACCACAATCGGGAAATACAACTATTAACAGAACAGTACAGCAAGTGCTATTTACAATGTACAGACAGGGTCTACTTACAATTACCCGTGAGCATGCTGGGATATACAAATCCTGCCGGTGCTAGTGTATTTTCCCAACATACCATAAAATAACCAATTAGGAAAAGATATGTTGAAATGAAGAGAGCTAATTAGGAAAGGTCATGAGCGAAGTACGAAGCAATCAGAGCTCACTGATGTAGGTGTAAAAAAATTGCGTTTATGAGCATCCACACTGATGCGTTGATGAAGATTAGTTGTCAGATAATTTTTTTTTTACGTATTAGTATGGACGTAGCAGGAGAGAAAAAGATCCACGGTAGTGAAGATGGAAGGCTAAAATTAAGACAATTATTGAGTCACTAAACGCAAACGTATTATTGCGAATGTAACCTAAGTTATTATTATTATTATTATTATTAATAATAATAATAATAATTGATCATTTAAAATGATCTGTTCTTTTATTATAGGCTCCTGTGCCAGTTAGACGTCCATGACAGGAAATTGAGCTCACCCACTCCGCAATGCCAGTAATCTGTAACGAAAAGGAAGTACTAAGTACTGAACACTAGTGTGTTTTACTAAACTTTTTTTTCTTTTCTTTTTGTTTTTACTTGCTTAGATGGCTAGTAGTAAAAATTATTCAGTTCCACCCCTGTCTATATGTTATTATTAATCTTCTGTGTAAGATATCACAGCATATTACATGGCAAGTATTTGGAGTTATGCAGAAGAAATGGAACTTGGAAGAGATATTGGAACACAGTCTATCTGACTTGACCTCTGGGGGAACCTCAGTTTGTGAGTAACTTATTGTGCCCCCAAGGGGTACAGGTCAATGTTCCGACTTAAAGGCCACAGGGGGTTGTCATCGTCATAGATGGGTGACCTCAACCATATTGTGTCATGACAGAATGATTTTGTAAAAAAAAATAATAAATCATACTCACCGATATATTACTGCAATCACATAATCCAAGTACAGCTATTTTGCAGTACTTTATGGTTGAATCTGTATTACTTTAATTTTTGATAAGCATTCAGTCACATTCTTTGTATGTACTTGTGTGTTTGGTTAGTTTGTATGCTTCTCTGCTTCTGTTTATGTTTGTTTTTATGTTTTGGTATAGCTGTGTGTTTCTGTTTTTGAAAACAGAGTTAGGCTAGGCCCAAGAAACCTCAAGTAACAAATTGCTGAACTTGTACAGATTCTGTCATATCCCCCTCTGTTCTAGATGGTTATCTTCACCTTGACTGTTGTCCTCTCACTCCCAACATGCTCAGGTGTAACTGCCTATTCACATTCCCTTGGTGCAAAATTAATAAAAGTTTTTTACTTCCTTCTTCAGAGAGCTCTATGTTGCAGTTTGTACAACACTGAATGTGAGAATCAGGCCCAGTTCTGGAAGGGCTCTGTGCAATGGCAAGCATCACAAAGTGCCTAGCTTATGTTGCCCTGTTTGTTTGTTAGAAGCGAACCACACATTCTCTGAGAATGCCCAGCCAAGGAGTGTTCTGCTGTATGCATTTCTAAAATAACCCATAATTACATGGATTCTTTTTAGATGCTGCTTTGTTTAAGAGAATGAGACAGAAATGATATTGCAGCTGGCAGAGAACACAAAAATCTGTGGTAAGAGTGTTGGAGCTGCTTTTTAATTTACAGCCTTTCCAGCATTTCCAGTGTGTCCAGTATTGTGATTGTCACAGTCTGTCCCACAGAAGGCAGAACAAAGTAAGATCTTGTTTTTCCTGGATTAATTAATCTGCAAGCAAAAAGACTGTGTGGAAACTGTGATATATATGTTCATGCTACAAAATCCATAATTTTTTTCAGCAAATTTGCAGTGTTTTTTAATGGTGGACCTAAGTGGAAAAGAACAATGTGGATTTTTTCATTTAAAATGTAGCTTTATATGTTTTTAAGAAGGGGGATCCGACTTATAATTTGCCATTCTCGATTTGTGATATGACGTGAATTTCAGCTCAATTTAAAGGACAGCACTTACAAGCAAGTATTTGCTAGAAAAGTCTCAGTATGTAGTTCAAACACATATGAGTTAAGTAACAGGAAGAATGTTAAAGCTTTGGAATAACCTCTGGGACACCATGGTGCAACATGAACACTGCAGTGGGAGAAGTGAAATGGAATGAGCCCTTTGCTGTCCACTTCATCATTTAGTATGGACAGAGGTGAACTCTGGTGGGACAGAGAACTGGATATTTGCCCTGCAAAGACAGTTAAGTCATGGAAAGTTGGAAACTCATTGGGAGAAGCAATGCAAAAATTAAATTCCCTCACATGTCCACTCTTTGCCCAAATTTTTTTTTCTGTAATTAAAAAATAAAAACAATGGAAAATTCCTATATCCTCTTTTAATATTATTTTAATCCTCAACAAGAGTAAGATGGCAGACAGTACTGCACAAGTTTTGGGATATCCATCTGTTACCAATTTGCAAGAAAGTGAAAATGTTTTTCAGATATGTATATCCAACTTTAGGGTAAAAAAATTGCTAGAAACCACATAACACAATTTCCTTCGTAGACACAAGTGACTTCTATTTCACCACTGTGTGCTGAATTTTTTATTGACAGCTCTTTCTTTTATCAATAAGAGGTTGACAGGATTGATTTTGTCCATCCAGTTTAGATTGCATTATGTTATATTCAGCATTCTGGGAAAAACAGACAGATTCGGATGTTAGGTCTATGAAATTTATTTATTTACAAGGTGCTTTTATACAAAGATTTGTACAATTCAGAAAGCAGGGTCAAACAGTCTCTGGAGCATTTGGGGTTAAGAATCCAATCACTACGCTGACTAGGGGATTTCACCTGTTGATTTTCCAATCACAGACACAGAACCCTGTCCTGCAGTGTCAGACACCACACCTGTTGATAGTAAGTATAAGAAGTTAATAACTACAGTCACCCCTTCCCCCCTGTGGGGGGAAACCAGAGCACCCGGAGGAAACCCCAAGATGACATGGGGAGAACATGCAAACTCTACACACATGGAATCATGGCAGAGACTAGAACCCCGGTAGTGTGGAACTTAATAGGGAAAGTTAAAATAAGCACAAAGACGGTGCTAACCACTCTACCACCATGCTGCCTCATGTAACTAATACTTATACATTAAAGGATTTTATGTGACACAAATCATTTTTAGTATTGTTTTCAGTTTATGCATCTTCTGCGAGTTTCTGCAATCTTTTTGCACGCTCCAAAAATATTCCCATTTAATTGTTCAGGGCCAACTCGCAATTAACCAAAACCATGAATGTCAAATTCGTGAATCTGGAGGGGTAACTGTATTTAGCAGTATTTTAATTGTATGAGGAAATTTACTTAGTTTTGGCTAGATCAGGTCAGGGTAGGGAGCAAGCACTGGTACAGCATGTTGCTGCACCCACCACATGATAAAACAACTCAGGATCCCGGTTGGCAATCCCCCAGGCCAACACACAGTCCAGTCCCACCCTCCAGAAATGACTATCTATCTGCCGCAGCCAGGTATTACGTGAGCATCCCCTTGGCCTGGTCTAGCTGCTCAGATCCTCAGCAATCGCAAACTGATGCTTCCTCACAATGTAGGTAATGTGTCTTTCAGGACTGTTCAAATTGTGTTCATTGGGCTCCTGTTTCCTGTCTGCAACATCAATTTTTTTTTCCGCCTAGTACGACTTCTGGCCACTACTCTGGCCATGCAGCAGCGTAGCATGCATACTTCCAGCATCCTAGTTCTTTGGAATCCTCCTGGTTACCAGCTGTTTCTAGTCTCGTCTAATTGATTCTGTGTATTTAAGTGCTTTCTTGTGAGTCTTTCCCTAGTCTGGTCATTAGTGTCTTAACATAGCGAGGTGAATCAAATGAGTTGAATACTTTACAAATATTGACAAAGGCTGCAAAGAAACCCCGCTGATATTCATGTTTGCATTCAATGAGAACCCTCAGTGCCAGGATGCAGTCGATGGTAGACTTCTTAGGTGTAAAACTAGACTGCTTCGGTTACTGGTAGGCAAACAAGTGATCACAGATATTATAGAGCACAGTTGTCAGACTCCAGTCCTGGGGGGGCTGGAGCTCTGCACATTTTTGGGTTTCCCCTCATTTAACACACCTGATTTAACTTCTTGTGCAGCCCTCCAGGACTGCAGTTTGACACCACTGCTATAGAGGATGACCCTACCAATGACCTTACCAGGCAATGAGAGCAGTGTTATCCCTCTGTAGTTGCTGCAACCCAGGCTATCACTTTTCCCTTTCCAGATAGGGACAGCAAGTTCCGTTTTCAATTTAGTTGGGATGACACCCATCTCCCAAATGGAAGCAAAGATTGCTTGCAATGCCAGGAGGACAGCCTGGAGAAGTTCGTCCTGGATACCACAGATCGCTGTGGCCTTCCCTATCCCCAGCTGGTTCACCAGTGCAATCATAAAATTATATAAACAGATCCTTATTACATACAGTAATATTACACTACAAATAGAAACAATTTAATACCAGGCATGCACTTAGTCACTTAGTCATCACAATATAACACCAAGTCAAATAAACTCCTGGGATTTTGATCTATCCAGTTGGGAAGTGTAAGCGATTGTGAATCAATTTCATCTGCTTTGGTGTAAATGAAAGCAACAACAGGTGAACAGAATCAGAAACAACAAGACAACCCACAAAAGGGAATGGTTTTGCAAGTGCTGACCACAGACCATTTCTCTCTCCTTATCCTACTTGACTGATTTTTCTTTGGTTTTGTATTTCGTTGGTGCCCTTGTCATTACTGGTAGCATGAGGTGGTTCCTGCAGCCCATTCAGGTTGCACAGGTAGTCCAGATCCTCCAGGATTGCCCATCCATATGTGGTGTTGGAAGAAGGCTTGCTGTGTCTCCCAGCACAATTTCATGAACATGGAGGAGATGCCAGGAGATCTTTACATGAGGAGAGCTGGACAGGACTGTAGAAGGGCAACCACCTACTCGTGCGCATGTTTCTGACTAAATTGTCAGAAAGAGACTCCATGAGGGTGGCATGAGAGGCTGACATTCTCTCATGGGATATGCTCACAGCCCAACTTGGTCCAGCTCGATTGGCATTTGCCAGAGAACACCAGAATTGGCAGGTTCACCTTGGGCACCTCGTTCTCTTCACAGATGAGAGCAGGTTCACACTGAGCACATGTGACAGACATGACAGAGTCTGGAGATGCCATGGTGAACATTATGCTGCTTCAGCATCATCCAGCATGACTCGTTTGGCGGTGGGTCAGTGGTGTCAGTCTGGGGAGGCCTATCCTTTGAGGGTCACACAGACCTCCTACACTAGCCAATAGTACCCTGACTGCTGTTAGGTACAAGGATGAAAATTCACTGTCATGCCTTATGCTCATGCATTGCCCGGTGAGAGTGTGTAGGTAGTTCCTAAATAACGAAGGCTTTGATGCCATTGACTGGCCTCTACGTTCCCCAGACATGAATCCAATTGCAGACATCCCAACTTGCAAAAACTCATTTCCGGGAGGTGTACGCCTCAGACCCCCACCTAATAACCCC
>JAODJU010000014.1:21593081-21607331 GCA_026776725.1 Gnathonemus echidnorhynchus | reverse complement strand
GAAAAGGCATGTGATGTTTTAAAATTAATATATGGCTTGTTTACCTCGAGAGCTTCGTAAAAAGACATGAAAAAACAGCGAAACCGTGTACAAATCAGCGCGCGACAGGGGAAAAATAGGAAAACTGAATTGCCCGGAACGGCAAAAACTTTTTTATTTCGAGTCGTGCTATCCATATCCCACTGGATCTGTTCATCCGACCATATGGCGATTAAAGCCTGTGTTTCCTCGTTTGTCCATCCTTTCATTTTACTTTGTTATATTTACATTACAGTGGTATTTAAAAATAGTTTATTCTGTATTGTAAGTGGTACGTCTTGCTTTATTTACTAAAATGTAATGTATTGAAGTCATTATTATGCTGGCTAAAATTAAGGAAGTGATTATGTAAAGGATTATTCGATTTGGTTATAGAAAATCTATGAATTTTTTTTTTATTTCAATGCTTTTTTTGAAGAACTTGCTAATGCCCAGTTTTAACAATTTTTTAATTATTTTTATTTCAAATATTGTTGCCACCAGTCATTTCTTAAGGCATTTCCTCATTCAGTAAGGAAGTCTTCTCCTATTAGTAGTGATTGCAGCGTTGCCAGGGAACTGTTATTTACTGGATTTTTAATGTTCAGGATGTCTCATACATGAAGAAAACATGAAGTGATCTCCTGTCTGTTTCTTGTTTAGTTTCATTCAAGTTTCCAGCCAGTTGCTGTTTTACAATCTTTGTAACAGTTTTGGGTGGGGTCATTGGTGGAACTTGTGAATATCTGTCTGTCTGAACTACTTTGTGTCTATCTCGCCACCTGTTTATTTTCTTGGATTTGCATCCTCCCGAGGGAAAGTGTCCCCCAGCAGAAAAAGTATAAAATTCCTTGGCATGGTTTCCAAAAAAGAGATCCGTATACCAATTACAGGAAAGCTGTGCAGGAGTTTGACCTTGTCTAAAAACAAAGCTCTGCTTAGGTTTTCTTTTTGATGGAAAAACTTCAGGTCCATGAATCTTGGGCCTATTGTTTGGCTGAATTGTTGAGAGGAGAGTAAAGATGCTCCTCACAATCCTTGGAGAGAAGATCTTTGCTTATCCATCACATGGATGGCTATCATCAGTCAGATGTGCTGTGCTGGGTCATCTGGCAGTGTGGGTTGTGTATGGTGACTGTCCGCAGGGCGATGAATGAACTGTCACTCAAAGGGCTGGATTTAATATTTCTAAAATTTTCTGATTTGAAATCATCATTTACATGATCTAATATTGTTTCATAGAATCCCTAGAATGATTTATATATATATACCTTTTACATGGTATGGCCTTTTCCTGTGGATGTGTGAAGTTTTAACCCCCATTAGTTTAGCGGAAATTCCACAAATTTTGTAAACCATTTAACAAGAAATCATTTGGATGTGTAATATACAAAAACATTCAATTTGAAACTCACTGATTATGTTAAAGTTGCAGCTGCTTTGGGGTGAATTCTTAATGCACTTATTAATATTTGTAATAATATGCAACAGGTTAGTGGGTTTCTTGTACAATTTACTGCATTAGTTCTCTGAGAATGTTTCTCAGAATTGCAAAATTGGCATTGTAACTGAAATATCCCTAATCTAATTTATATTGAATTAGAATTCGAATCAAATCAGCACCTTGTGAGTTAGAATGGAATCGATTTGGGAAATCAGTGGCAATACCTAGCCCTAGTTACTTCGTTATCATAGGGACTGCTCATTATGTGGTGAATGCTGGAAGTAGATATTTGCGCTTAGAACTGTGGGAATTATTTTGCTCAGAATGTGTTACCGTGTATCTCTGTTCTTCAGCTGGGTTTTTTCTGTAGTAGTTGGTAGGGCTGCACAATTAATCATAAAAAAAAAACCATCCCGATTCACAACTCTATGCGATCCCATTTCTAAATTACAATGGTTATTCTGCATCGTATTACCTCAGCTGGATCAAACCAAGAAAGTACCAAAAGTACAGTACTAAAAGGTGTTGGGTTTTCCACTGGCGTAAAAACTGGTACTGGCACTGAACCACATCACAACGCGAGATGAGGTATCTTGTACTGAATTAGAAAAATGGCTATATATTATAGGGCTGGGCGATGCGCGATATTAATACCAACATTGCATGTTGCGCATGTGCAATTCTTACTCCACCAGTCAGCTAGATTGAGGTCAGACTTCTTCATACTTTCAATTCTGTATACGGAGATTATAGCACAGGGAGTTTGTTTTGCTAAAACGTTTTTACTCTTTCAAAAAATGATCAAGTTTTGCAATTGAAATTACTTGTTTTCAAGATTATCTAGTATATGTTTAAAAATCAAAGTTTACCTCCACTGCTTTTGCTTGGTCGCTCCGAGTTAATCATAATCATTTTCATCCTTGCTGTTTAATCACTCGTAGACAGCTTCATGAGAAATTCCTTTTTTTGTTTTATAATACCCCAATATTTATTAAAACAAAATCACGTTGCAATACTTAAAAAAAATTTCCAATACCGTGCTGTCCTGCTATATTATGCAAAATACTTTTTTCTTTTTATGATACCCTGATCTCTGGTTTTTCCAACCAGATTGCAGTTAAGGCTTGGGTCACTTCAGTTGTCCATGCATCTGTTTTATTAATTATTTATTACCTCGTTTATCATTGTTTTCTGAGTTTGCAACGGTTTTCAAGATGGTGGTAGCATTGTGTTTCAGAGGCAGGCTATTTGTATAACTGATCGACAAAGACAGTGTTTCCAGTCCCACACCAAAGTACCAAAAAAGAGCCTCACTGGCACTTTTTTGGTACTGTAACTTTTTGGTATGACTGTTTTGGTTACCCTAATTGAATGGCCAATTGAGCATTTCCTTTCTATTGTCAGAAGTTGATATGCCAGTTCTGGATCAATCATATATTTGCCACAGTAATGCTTTGTTGTGCAAAACAGTTTGAGTGCAATACATGTTTAAATTTAAGAAAAAAGTTAGAGAATCGCAATTCACTTTTTTTCAGAATTGTGCAGCACACTTTTTTTTTTTTTGAGTCAACAGGCAGAAACTGGTTACCTTTTTTTGGAGGACTGTTTTGAAAAGGAAGAAAAGTTCTTATGAGATTGGGGTTTCTATCAAAGTGTATGTATTTGAGTTAGGTGCTCTAGATGTCAAAGTGTTTGGTGCTGCTGGTACACTCTTTGCAATAACCATTGATATCCAGTACATTCCTGTCTAAGATATTAAACTGCTTGTTTTAGTCTCAAACTGCCAGTATAGATGTAAATATTCTCACCCCCAGTGTAACTTGTAATGTCCATCTTATCAAAATATCTTTAATGGGAAATATTTTTAGAGACAGGGTGGTGGTCTCTGTAGTTCATCCTGTGTGTGTTGCACAAACTAAGCGTATAATATATCATAGCCTTCGGTGGATGTAAACTGCCCCTACATTTGAGGTTATGAACTACTAAAAAACAGTCCATTGGAGCATGCAAATGGTTTCAATGTAATACTGTTATAATGTAAATTTACACTTCCTTATCCTTAGGTGTAAGGTCCATTTAAAAAAAAAAATGCAGTAGTATAACATTATTAAAGATAATCTTAACTTGTTACCTTTTCTGATAATTAAGGATACAAGAAGGTTGCCGGCTTGATATATCAACCTTAGACTAGTCAGCTAGCATTAGCTGGCAAGCTAGAAAAATTTGTTGCCTTGTTGTTTATTGTGAACCTTGTTTGTGTTTCTTGAGCTTGAGCATCTCATGTAGCTGAATGAATGTCAAGCACCCATAATAAATCTGTATCTATTTTTACCACTATGAATTTACCACAAATTTGACAAACATACTAGTGATATAACAGACCCTAGTTGATATGTGATCTGTAGAGATACCACTACAGTTTGACACGCCTGTGAACCGTGGAATAATTGAAAAGTTTAAACATAATAGTGGGAGGTAGTTTTACTGCTGCTCTTTCTAAACTAATTCCCTAAAACTTGATGCTATGGAAATCCATAGAGGACATGCATTCAAGGCTTGAAATTCATTTCTCACAGTGGGGGAGAGTTCTTTCCTTAAGTGTAGCACATGGTGGAATTTTAAATTTTTGGTGGGAATACAAAAAAATCCCAGATTCTATAGCATCAGCTATGGTATTTTCAGTGGAATCCGCTTCCATTTCTTTTGACAAAGGCTATTTCCGTGTCCAGTTACAACAGATCTGTTTTCCCGAGAACTGTTATTTTATCATCTTGAACACTTTTGGCTATGTTGACATCACAAGAAAAATAAGTAGTGAACTCAACCTAACAAGCCAGAAAAAGATAATGATGGACGTCCACTATGGACTTCCATACTATGTGGAGTTGTTGTGAAAAGATACTGAAAAAGCAGTTGCATGTTCACTTGAACAGGGCATTTTGAAAGTTCCTTGCTTTTTCTTCAAGTTCTTCAGTACAAATGGAAAGCAAAGTTATGTCTGCCCTGTTCTTGCTGGTCTGAAAAATGATCCGATCCCTAACTCAAATACCGTGATATGATCTGAACCGTGAGTTTTGCGATCCATTGCACCCATAAGGGTGCTTTTCCACTACACCAAGTATGGTATGGTATTTTTGGTACTTTTGCTTGTACATTGACTTCCGGTTGAGTACCAATACCAAAAGTGCCAAACCAGCTGGGGTTCTTCTTTCGTACTTCGGTACTTTGGGGTGGGACTTGAAATGCTTTCTTTGTTGATAGGTTATGCAAATAAACTGCCTCTGAAACAATACAAACACCACCTTGAAAACAGTTACAAATACAGAAAACAATGATAAACAAAGTAAAAACAAAAAAATTAATTGTGATCTGGTCAGAAGAAGAGAGATAAAAAGATCAGAACTACATGACAAGAAATTTAAAAAGTATTTTGTTTAATATAATGCATATAGCATATAGTGTGCTGTCCTGACGATGTGATTTTGTTGGAATAAAAATTGGGGTATTTATAAAGCAAAAAGTAGTTCATAAATTTCTCACAAACCCATATTGGCGTGATTTAAACAGCAAGGATGAAAATAAATACAATTGCCTCGGAGAACGCAGGCAGCACTCAATGCAAAAGCAGCAAAGATAAACTTTAAACTGATTTTTAAACATATATTAGATAATCTGTAAAAGGAATAATATTTAAAATTGCAAAGCTAGCTGTTTTTTCCCCCCCCATGAGAGTAAAATGTTTGTGAAACTTAAACTCCCTGCGCTATAATGTCCATACAGAACTGAAAGTAAGAAAAATGTTTCTTAATCTAGCTGACTGGCAAAGTAAGATTTGCACATGCACAACATGCAGTGTTGGTATTAACATCGTACAACTGCCAGCCCTATAATATATAACCATTTTTCGAATTCAGTACAAGGTATACACCGCCTCGCGTTGTGATGTCATTCAGTGCCAGTACCAGTCATTACGCCAGTGGATCTTAATCTGACCAGCAGCGTAAGAAATGCAAGTGCATAAAATGCAATATTGGTATTTAAATTGCACATTGTCCAGCCCTGTAAAATATATTATTATTAAAATATATTAAATACATATATTAGTTTTATTTTTTGAATTCATTGTAAAATACCCTGTCTTGCTTTGTGATGTCATTTGGCACTGGTGCCAGTTTTTACATCAGTGGAAAACCAACACCTTGAAGTACTTTCTCAAAGTACCAAAAGTATGATACCTGGTGCGGTGGAAAGCACTCTAAGACAGAACTAACAAGCTACCTAGCCTGCCTTCCTTCCTTCCATGTAGGGAAATGGTGAAACTAAACCATGGCTTTGGACACTAAATTAAAAATTCTCTATGTTGGTGGCCTACCAGCCTTTGTCAGCTAATACTTGCAAGTTGCAAAATACATAACATAAAGGAATAAGTGAATATGCATGTGTGGTGTATAAGATTTATTAAATTACTTTAAAATGTAAATGTTTACTCTGGTCTACAGATATTCATGGTATCAAGTTCCTTAAAAATGGTATTTTCATATATATAAAGTTACCACTTGTGTTGCAAGATGTGTGGTAACTAGGGCTGTGAGACATGACAATCAATATATATTGGATGACTAGTTAAAAACGTCTATAGTTTCATATTATCCTCGTATATTTCGTGGTGTTGCAAAATATACTATTTATGGCAACATTTGTTCATCATTTGGATGACTGTTTGCAATATTACAAGGAGCTAAGGTTTAAACTCAAACCTGCTTTCTGGAATATTTCAGTATAGATCTACATATCCCCACATACATCAAGCGAGAATACCAGGGAGGTATACCTGAAAGTGGTTTCCGGTTTAAATCTTAACTTTACCACGGTGTCATAGTTAACTTTGCATTCAGTTTTCTGGTTATAATATATTTTAACAAAAGCAAGCAGCACCCCTTGGTTTTCCAGATTTCTTTATGGGTTAGTGTACTTCATCTTCAATAGCCCAGCTGTTTTTTTTTTTTTTTTTTATATATAACAAGCACTGACAGTGAACTCAGTGCAATTATTAATAAATATGTCTAAAACACATACACTATATTGCCATAAGTATAGGGACACTTTCCTTAACACAACCAAGAACTTTAATGACATCCCATTCTTAATACATAGGCTATAATATGGAGCAGCTGTAACAGCTTCAACTCCTATGGGAAGGCTGTTCACTAGCTATCCTCGGCTGTGTGACTGTATAAAGTATCTAACCAATAAGCCTCTGTGTACACAATAGAAAAACTTTACAGAGGGGAAAGGGTAAAGATGTGTGAACTGAAATTGTTGTGTTAATAAAGATGTCACTCTCGGGGGCACTGAAATTGTATGGTGAAAACCTGGGAGTGATGACTCTCCACCATTTGAAATTTTAGAAGCGAATGTTACTTAGAACCCATTATTGTAACAGCGCATAAAATTTACTTCTGTTTCCACCAGAACTGTGTGAAAACTGTCTTGTAGATACAATCCATTTTGGGGTTTACCCTCCGCAAGTCAGAGTTTTTGCCACTCTTAGCCAATACTCCAGTCTTCTTGTGGCAAACTAAATTTCTGAAAGTCTTTGACTAGATGATAACCATGTGGTCCTTGAGCTACTTTTGATATTTATAATTATTTTTCCTGTAGTGATGGCTCTCCTGATTGAGCCATGTCACATTTCAGTTGCTTTGAAATGGACCAATGCTGGTATGGTTAGTATACGAAAATTAATAAAGGGACTCAGCATTGTGCAGGGGTCATTACTTATTTGTTGGTTATTTCTGGCAATAACAAAGTTATCCTCAAAGGTAACACATCCTCTATTTTGCAAAGTTATGGGCCAGTGTTAATACTGTCTAAAACATTAGAAGTGATGTAATACTGATGGAAATGAACTCTTTTTAAGATGGCGGTGCAGGTAAACTCACATTCTGCCTTGTGCCTCAGCTACAGATAACATTGAGGCTTAAGTAGGGGTGGGCGATATGAATATCGACTTATCACTTAAATTTTTTATAAGAATATGAACTTCAGTAAACTGTTTATTTTAAGGATCCCATCATAGAAATGAAGGTTATTCTAGCCAGTCATATGGTAGTCTTATGAATGGCAGCCTATGGCCAACAAATGCACAGCAAGGTTGATTGAGTTAGCAGCTCATATCATGGAAGACACAAGCACTCATCTTGAGAAAATTTTGGTGTTAGTATCAGTAAAGAAAGTGATTGCCACAACCACAACATCTTTTTAAAAAGTAGACACTATGGATAAATGTGGTAAAAAGATGTTTGTAGTATGGTGGTACTTTGGCAATTTAAAGTCCAGCATGCAGAAAACTGGTGCTCTGTAGTGTAAACTCTGCTCAAAACTTGTGCCAACTAAAACTGGGAATAGTCTGAACACTGCTTGAAGCATATAGAATACAAGCACCTGCAGTCACAAACAGTAACATTTAGGGTTTCCACTTATAGTCTAAAGAAATACAGGAAAAAATCACATTCCCTGTTGATTCAAAATGGGACACAGCATATTTTTTTCTTCAATACCAGACAGGTGACAGTTATACTAGCAATTTCAAACTGATTCTCTGGAATGAGCACCAGAGCAGTCAGACAAAAACCCAGCAACAAGCCCATAATGTTGGCGTTTTCTAGTTACACTGTACAACTAATTTTTGCATATGATCAAAATTCGATTTCAGTTTGCAGCCCGTTCACTTTGTCATTTTTTATTTATTCTGAATATGTATAAGAAGAATCCTAATTGAATTTTAAGCAAAAATGTAGCCCTGTAGCAAAGCAGTTGGGGTGTGTTTCCCAAAGCGTTCTTAATGCTACATAGTTCGTTATCTTTATCGTTGCATAAACAGAGTTCACATGATTATTATTCTTTTTATTTTACTCTGTTTTGAAACATTTTTAAGCACCAGTTTAAAAAAATTCTCAATTACTTGTCAATATGGTCTGATGGAGCATAGTGAATGAGGTCCAGAAAAATAGATCGAAAACCTCAGTTGTGTGGGAGTACTTCATATTAAAGGTAAAAGGAAATGCAGAAATTCAGAACCCAGGTTTGGGAGACTCGCCGAGTATTGCGAGGTTAGCCATAGATAACCATTTGCCGTTTAGCCTCATGGAGTAGCTTAACCTGTCTGTCATTATTTTGCTTAAAATCATTTTGCTTATTTTACTTTAATCAATTTCTGTATATCAAGACAATTGCCACTAAAACAAAGGCTAGCCCTATTGCATAGCCACATTATTTTACCTAATATGGTATATAATAACCATACAATAATTTTTTTGTCAATATTGTGTTTGGGTAGGGCTGTACTGTAGCAGAGAAATTTCAAATTGCGCTATTTGAAATATTGCCATATTTATAAAACAAGCTGAAAATTCTACCCATAATTGTAGCCAAATGGGACATTTGGCAATATAAACTGTAGTATAGCAATAGCTTCTGTCAAATGATTGGTGGTGTTGCCATGGGTTGTGCCAACAGACACAGAAGTACCAAAAAAAATCAGTTGCTTTTACTCAGTGTCTTCTCTATGGAATCCAAAACATTTCCATATGGGGGAAGATGAATGTCTTTTGGGGACCAGTTTGTTTTTTTTCCACCTATGAGTGAGCGAATGATTATGATTGACTTGGAGAACCCATGCATTTTTTTAAAGCATATACTACACAATGTTGAAAATTTAAGCCATCACTAAATTTGCAAAGCTTAAGTTTTTTTTTCATATGACAGGTAAATGTTTTCATGAAACTTACTGATGGTTTCAACCCAGCTGACTATCACAGTCCTTGCAGTGTGACAGCTGCATGTGCATAACATGCAATGTCGATGTTAAAATCACACGTTATGCAGACATAATATTGAAGGCGGCATAATTAAGCAGTGAGCAGCACTATCACCATACACCAAGATACCAGTGGAGACATGCAAAAAGCTGGTCTGCAATTATAGGAAGCGTTTGATTGCTGTAATAGCCAATAAAGGTTTTTCTATTGATTATTGAGAAGGGTATGAATAATTTTGGACATGCCACTTTTTGTCCAAATGTAAATAAAAGCTGAGAAATATTTTTTTCCACAATGATGCCTCTTGTACATCGTCTTATCTTCTGGGAGACGCCTGTATCATTTCCAAATGAGAAGAAACTTGCTGGTTGAATAAAAGTAACTAAGTCAAAATTTGCCAGGGGTATGAATAATTCTGGGCTTGACTGTAGGTCTATGTATATATTTTTTAATATAGACTTAATTGTCAAATTAATCTGTAATTGCTCAGTTATTAGTATAATTGATAGTGGCAGCCCTACGGATTAAAAAAAAAAAAAGTAAAATATTTTCCCATATCGCCCAGACCTTTATTCTACCCCTCCTCCTTTGTGCTGTGTGCTTTTTCTTTTGTCTGATCATTGAGAGTAATGAATTGCATAGGCTTATGTTTCTACAAATAGTTCTGTATTTATGTATTTGTTTGGTTATTTAAATGATAGACCTTTTTTGAAATATGTTTTTGTGTGCATTTACAATAGACTGTTTCTGGGCTCTGTGTGCATGTATGTACCGTAGAGATTTTCTGGGCTGCTGTCCAACAGTGTCTTCCAGATATCTGCTTATCTGGAGTAGTAGAATCCTTCTGGATCTGCAGAGCTTCGGA
Source organism: Gnathonemus echidnorhynchus (assembly GCA_026776725.1). NCBI lineage: Eukaryota > Metazoa > Chordata > Actinopteri > Osteoglossiformes > Mormyridae > Gnathonemus > Gnathonemus echidnorhynchus. The sequence goes on along the minus strand of JAODJU010000014.1, from coordinate 21,597,184 downwards.
GGGTTTCAATTTTAATTTCAAAAAACTTTATTTGTCCCCGAGGGGCAATTTAAAAGGCACAGAGGAGCAGCACACAAATAACAGTTGTAACATTTGACACAACAGATGACACACAATAGACACACACAGGTTTGGGAATATTAGCGTTAACTACAGAGGCAGGCAAACCCTGCCCCCTTTTCCACTGACCTTAGACAACCCTCATTGAGTATCTTCTGTCCTCTCCCTCTCTCTTCTTGATTGCTATTTAGTCTCAATTCATCTCCTCCCCTTATTTCTCTTGCCATATTGATGGCCATTCAAAGGGAGATGGTGATTTCCTTCTATCATGTCTTCTATACTTGGTGACAAAAATAGCTAAGCACCAAAATGGAGTCGTGGTAATTAAATTAATCTGCATGTGGTGAAAGGTCATGTGACTGTATTGCAATGATTATATCATCAGATCAAACACGGACAACAGAGCTGGCAACATGGGCACACTGCTGGTTCCATGTCAGTACAGTGTGGCACCGCTGCCCCCCCCCCCCCGGGCCTGGATACATGCGGTAATATGGTGCAGAAGGGAGTCGTACAGCAGTTGTATCCCTCTCCAGTGGCAAGTTGGCCTACACCCTTGAGGTCCTGCAGATTGGCACTGAGTTTGACTTTACGTCTGAGCTGATCCCACACATGTTCTATTGGGGAAAGATCAGGGGACCTGGCCGGCCACATGTGTCGTATGTGGACTGGTGTTGCCTTGTTGAAAGATTGTACTTGGTTGCTGTCTCAGGAGGAGTAAGGCATGCGGAAACAGGATGTCACTTACATAGTGCTGTGCTGTCAGGGTCCCCCGAACCACTACCAGAGATGACCTGAAGTCATACCCTATTGCTCCCCACACCATGATGTCAGGAGTAACGCTGGTGTGTCTCTCCAAAACATTGGCAGGATTGGTCTGCTCTCCTTGGCACCACCATACGTGCACACGACAGTAATCGGTGGTGATGCAGACCCGATATTCATTGCTGAACATTGTATGACGCCACTCGTCATCAGTCCGTGCCTCCCGGTTACGTCACCTCTTCAAACGCAGCTGTCTCTGTGCTGGTGTTAATGGCAGCCTACACACGGGATGGTGAACCCCTGGTCCAGCTGATGCCAGTCGCCGAGACATGGTGCGGGATGACACGGGGTGTTGTAGAGAGTCCAATACCTGTGTCCGGGTGGCAGGTGCCAATATCATAGGGTTCTTTAATGCTTGGCGCACAATATAACGATCCTCCCTTGATGTAGTCTGTCTTGGGTGAACCGTCATGATGTGTCTGGGTGCCCTCACGTGCCAATGGAATCAACATGGGGTGACTGTGACACCTGCATGCTCCACATGCTGGGCAGTTGCATGATGCGACCACCCAGCCTCATGCAAACCCACAGTGCAACCCCAATCAAACTCCGTCAAGTACTGGTAATGCTGTCTAATGCGTCTGAGAGGCATCCTCTGTGTCTGGTGACTAGACGTGCCAATTCCTTGTAAATTGAAACCGAATCATTTACATACCCATTGCTGGTCTGCATGTGTATCAAATTGCATCCAAATCGGTCCATTACTTCTGGGTACTTTTTTTTTGTCACTGAGTATACTCAAGGAAGGTTGGAGGCAGACCAGTTGGTTAGACTTGCATGAGCTGCTCAAAGCTGAGGCTGAGTCAGTGAGTGACTATTTTTGGAACCTTTCACAGTATTGTGGTGCGGGCAATCCATGCACTTTGCACATCCATTTCTCTGACCACCAAACTTACCGGTGACGTGGTACCAATGTATGACTAGCATATTTTCCCTGCCATTGCCTATAGCACATTTTCCAAAACTTAAAATGTGGTAGTTCAAGGAATTCTCAACTAGAAGTTGTTTTCCAAATTCTTCCCCCCTATCTCCTCATTCTTTAGGCACAAATGTATGAGATGGGCCGGCTCTTTGACCCTCTCTCATCTCTTGGTTTACCCCACTAGTATATAAATCCTCACTAACACATTCCATTTCTTAGGCCTATTTACTGTACATTTAGAATTCCATGAGTCCAGAACGTAGGGTTTAGATCTGCTCACTTACTTTTTTATACCTAGTACAAAGTAGCTTTGCATATTATTTGTGCCAGCAAATGCAAATCATGCAACAAACAGAGGTCTTGCCAGCTTTGATGGGAACTCAAAGTCCAGTTTGAGAATGAGCAGTTTCTGTATGGCGCATATTGAAGGACAAGTTGTTGGAGGAACTGAAACTTTTTTGGCAATGTTTTCAATAAACGTCATCTGATATCAGCTTTATTTACAGCTTGGTGTATTAGACAAATACATAAAACAATAGTAATTAATGGAAATTGACACCCTCCCCCAATACATGCTGCATCTGCAATCTGGAGTGATACGGTTGGACACTGAGGTCTGCCTGACCTCTTGTAATACAGATTCTATGTCATCATTGTGTTGCCATTGCAGAATAGCAGCAGGTATTTTTTAATTAACTGTTTATCTTGTCATTGTTGACCAATGTGTGCAAATAATTGATTTATAACATCAATATATAATGAATAAGAAAATTGAAGTTACTACTTACAAAGTCCAGAAGTACATTTTAAGAATGAATCTAACACCCTCTGCATTGATCAGATGAAATGCTGTTACCTGTTGCCACAAATTGTTGCATCATGGTAGAGATACCATGGAACTGGGACACTTTCTGTTATACCATGGTTTCCTTTTATTTTATTTGACCATCCATATTCCCTAATAACAGTTAGTGTTTCCCCTCAGTGAGCATAGCGGGGATATCACTGGACCTGGTGGAGCATCTAAAATTGACACACATGCAGTTGTGGATTGGATTTAAGCTCATAGTATACCGCCTATATTATTTGAACTATTTATTTTTGTTAAAATAGTGTTACTATGACATTATGAACTGTAAAGCAGAATTTCCATCTTTTTAGTTGGAAATGCTATATGTTGTTCTGCTATCCTGTTGAAAAGCCTGCCAGCTGCTGTGTAATCAAATATATTTGAAGTGTGGGTGTATAACTGAGAAACGGAGGGTAGTGACTTCAAGTAGACTGAAAAAAACATCATGCTTTCTGTTGCATAGTTTGTCAGGCAATGTTCAGAGATCACATGGCCTTTTATGTCACCATTGTCTGGCTGAGTTTAAATGGTGGTCTACATCCCTATCTCTTTGTGCGCGTAACATTAATGCGTTGTAATAAGTTGAGGTCTTGGGGATATAGACTGTTTTTGAGAGGTATAGCTGAGATGAGGAAGGAAGCTAAAAGCAATAATGTAAAGCTAAATGGATAAAAATAATACCCAGCAGAACTTCCTTTTCCTCTGCTGGTCTTCACGCTATGGTGCAAAAAGGGAAATGTCATCAGTTGCAGTTTTCTTGAGGTTTCTGTGCAAAATATGGCCTATTTTGGCCTGCTGAGCAGGTATTGATTATGCTAATGCTGGAGAAATTAAATTTTACAAAGGACAGGCACTTTTGAGCCTTCACTTTAGTGGAGCAGCATACACTAGAAGCAAGAAGTTAGTGTCATTGTCCTGAGTGGGGGTGGTAGTGGGTCTCATTTTCAGCCTTCAGTGGTTTATGTCGGGTCTGCAACAGACAAATGACTGCAGAAGTGCTGCATCCTCTCCCCGTTTTTGGCAGTTCCTGGGTCACATAATGCTCTTATTTGTTACTTTTGGTGTTGTTTGTAAAACAAATTCGGGTTTTCCTTTTTCATGTCCTATTAGAACAACAACAAAAAATGGAAGAAACAATATAAATATATTGTGTGTGTATCTAATCTTATGGTATGAATATGAAAAATCTTTGTCAGAATTCATTTGGTTAATTGGGGTTGGTGGGGGCAGGAAGGAGGCTCTAAATGTATTTATTTTAAGGATAGTTTGGATAGTTTTGGGGTGTGGTCAGTGACAACAAAATATGCACGTGTATCAGATCAGTGGTTCTCAATCCTGTTCCTGGCGACCCCCCTGCCAGAATGTTTTTGTTCCAACCCTACCTTAATCAGGCTTATATGGTCCTTAATAGGCTACAGCTGGTTACAGACCGAACGCGGCATGCGC
>JAODJU010000014.1:21578560-21592429 GCA_026776725.1 Gnathonemus echidnorhynchus | reverse complement strand
TAAGCCTGATTAAGGTAGGGTTGGAACGAAAACATTCTGGCAGGGGGGTCGCCAGGAACAGGATTGAGAACCACTGTATCAGATTAAGGTCATGTATCCCTGTATAGAAACGTTTCCCACTTTCCTGTTGTGGCCGAAGTGTTGCAACAGTGGATATGGTGAGATTTGGTGGAGGTTTTTTTCTGTATATGTACCTGAAACTCATCTCAGCCTTGTAGTGTCAGTTTTCCAATTTTTCTGCCATTTATTTGATCTTGTGTCATGCTGGGACATTGCGTAAACACAAATGTGTCTTAAGATGTTTTAATAAGATTTAAAATGCGGTATTTCATAAAATGCTAGATAAATGGACATAGATAATTGGTGATTTCATCAAAAATTACCTTTAACAACTGTATGAAGTAATATTTTTATACAAATCAACTCATGTGAAACAAAAAACATATGTTTTCAGGGTTTCCAATTCTCATGCATCTGGCGTGACACTCACGCTCGTGCTAGAAATCTTACGGCAAATATATATTATTCCTTTGCAAACCTAAAATTGGCGACATCAAAAGCGTTGGGGTAGTTTGCAAACTCTACAGATTATTTAGAAGGTAATAAAAGGGTAACCTACATGTAAATGCGTTTGCATGTGTATAGACTTGTCTCAAATCTCACTCCTGCCAGCTGACCAAAGTTGGCAACCTTGCATTTTATTTGAAATGAACTGTAAAATGCACTTTACTTTTTGCTGAAGCAGCTTGTTGCTCCGACAATTTTAAAACAAATATGTTTAAAATACTGTGTTTTTTAAGGAAGAGAAATTACAGTTCAGTTTAGGATATGTTCACACTCTTAGCAATCAGAGCGTTAAAGCGACCTAAAGTCATTAATTCTGTATGGGAGGGCATATCGTCAGGTGGTGAGGAGTGGGGCAGCATGATTTAGGTCACGGCTATTCAAATCACGGTCCGCAAGGGCTGAGCACTGCTGTTTTTCCAGCTTTCCTTTACCTGAGAGACAGTTGTGAAGCCTCTGGCCAATTAGAGCCAGAAATTATTAAGCTAACTACCTGGGAGACTTGAAAACAAGGCCTGGATTTGGAATCGAGGGCCAGATTTGGGGGATTTAGGTGGTGTAAACGTCAAAATGATGGTGAAATCCAGTCAACTTTATGGAAATGAGCTATGACGTAGTTTGCCGGCAACCAATTGGGATGTAGAAATGCTCCGATAATAAAAGTTCCATAGAACACACGCATGTAAACCAGGGGTGTAAAAGGGCAGTTGTGTGTGCGGGTTTTTGCTGCAACTCCCTAATTAGATTACTAATTAGAGGACTGATTGGCTGAAGAGTCCTCACACCTGGGTTTGAATAGCTGACCTAAAAGGTTATCCCAAAAACCTGCATACACACCGGCCCTTTGCAGATAAGATTGGCCACCCCTGATGTAAACTTTTGTTCAACCAAAAAGTTCCTAAGTACAGTGGAGGAGAAACTGTTTATGATGCCATCGGGGTATAAACTGTGAGACAGAATATGTCTCCCTATGGCATTTTTTATGTGTTATAACTTCTGGACATAACACAGAATCAGCAGATTACACACTCAGTTTGTCCAACATTTACTGCTGTGCATGAACATTTTGTTTTTACTAATGTCCATATCTACTAGGCGTGTAACAGTACACAAAACCTTTGTTTTGGGTTCACGGTTCAGTGCCATTTCGGCACAGCAGGGAAAACAAGAATTTGTTTGGAAATTGATCATATCTTGCAAATACAAGCACCATTAGTAACAGATGTAAACCAAAGGCAATATGTCTATCAATGTGTCTGAATAAAATCTAACACACATTGTTAAAAATACATACATCAAAAATATAACACAGCAATCATGATGAACTAAATCCTATGTTCTCTACTAGCAATGGTCGCATATCTATAACAATAAACACTCCCATAGGCATAATACAGTCAGCTCACGTGCATTTGCGCTTCATGATTTGCGAATTCATAGATCCGCAAAAATTTCATTGGAACCGAACTTATTTGCATCCGCAAAATACTTGAAAAACCCTACAGAAGTGTTTGTTTGCTTTTAAGTTTAAAATTGGTAAGAAAAAATTTGTTAATGAAGATTCTACTGTGTTTTTGGGGAAAGTTCAAAACATACAATATGGGACTGTGCGATATGGCATAAAATTCATTTTGTGGTATAATTTGAACCATAGATGGTAGATGGTATATATTGCGGTATATGATTTGATCTGTAAATTTCAATATAACTGTTTTTGAAAGGGTAAAATTATGTCCATAGCAAAGGCATTGCAGCAGGAAGTTGTATAATAAACTGTTAACACATTTCAAAGTAGTCATGAACGTAGAATATTTATTGTGCAAATCTGCAATTATAGAAAAAATACGAAAACATTTCAAGTAACTTCCCTGGTTTTATCTTATATTAAAAACACAGGTTGGTTTTGTAAACTGTAGGTAAGCAGGAAACAAGACACAGAACCAAAAGCTACAAAACGAATACAATTAGACTAGTGTCATGACTCCATCTATATTAGTATGACCATCTCTCCCATAAAGGTCCTGCCAGGCAGAGTCCTGCACGGGTCCGTGTACCTGACGGGTGACCCGCAAACTTTGATGAAACGCGTGAAAAATATGCTACTGTGTCGGATACGGGTTCGGGTCGGGTCGGACGCAGGAGAGCGCGGGTCTAAATTGCGGTTTTCAAAACATCATGTGCCAACAAAAAATACCCTAGGGCTATATTTTACTGACACACAAAAAATTCCCTGCATTCAAGATGATAAAACGTAAAATCCATATCAGTTTATGCCTGCACGCACATTCCCGGAAATCTTTCTTAAATCTTTATCTTAAATCAATATTCATCTTTGGTTAGTACCAATACTACTGTTTTTTTTATTAAATATTTTTAATCTACGTATTTTTGTTCTCTTTTTTTCATGGTTAGCGCACACATACTATTTTTACAACTTACACTGCCCTCCATAATTATTGGCATCCCTGGTTAAGATGTGTTCTTTAGCTTCTAATAAATTCAGTTGTTTTCTAAATAATATAGGAATATAGGACAAAAAAGAGGAAAATCCAACCTTTAATTCAAGTGCATTTATTCAGTGGGAAAAAAAATCCCACATTAAGAAATAATTCTTTTACATCAAATCATGTGTGCCACAATTATTAGCACCCCTGATGTTAATACTTTGTACAACCCCCTTTTGCCAACAAAACAGCACCTAATCTTCTCCTATAATGTTTCAGAAGATGGGGGAATACAGAAAGAGGGATCTTCGACCATTCCTCTTTGCACAATCTCTCTAAATCATCCAGCGACCTGGGTCCTCTCCTATGCACTCTCCTCTTCAGCTCACTCCACAGGTTTTCAAAGGGGTTGAGGTCTGGGGACTGGGATGGCCACGGGAGGTGCTTGATTCTGTGTCTGGGGAACCATTTCTGTGTAGATTTGGCCACATGTTTAGGGTCATAATCTTGCTGAAAGACCCAGTGATGACCCATCTTCAGTTTTCGGGCAGAGGCCACCAGATTTTGATTTAAAATGTCCTGGTATTTCAAAGCATTCATGATGCCATGCACCCTAACAAGGTTCCCAGGGCCTCTGGAAGAGAAACAGGCCCACAGCATCACCGATCCTCCCCCATACGTCACAGTGGGCATGAGGTGCTTTTCTGCATACTCATCTCTTGTGTTCCGCCAGACCCACTTAGTGTTTGTTGCCAAAAAGCTCTATCTTGGTCTCATCTGACAAAAGCACATGGTCCCAGTTGAAGCCCCAGTACTGCTTAGTGAACTCCAGACGTTTGCGTTTATGATTGTGAGTGAGAAAAGGTTTTTTCCGTGCATGCCTCCCAAACAGCTTGTTGGCATGAAGATAGCGCCTGATGGTTGTTTTGGAGACTTTGTGACCCCAAGATGCTACCATTTGTTGCAATTCTTTAACAGTGAGCTTTGGAGAGCTTTTTATTTCTCTTACCATCATCCTCACTGTGCGTCCTTGCGTCTTCGTCCAGTCTTGTTTACCACTGTTCCAGTTGTTTTTAACTTCTTAATGATTCCTCTGACAGTAGATATGGGCAGGTGCAGGCAAGTGGCTATTTTCTTGTAGCTATTATTTGACTTGTGAAAGTCGACACACATCTGCCTTACTTGGTGTGTTCCTTTGTCTTTCCCATGTTGAAGAGGAGATAAGAGAACTGGCCTCTGTGTCACGTCATATTTATACCCCAGGGACACAGGAAGTGATGAATTACTAATTAAATGTTCCTAGATACTCTGATCAACTTTGTAAACTACTGTCAATGACAGAAATACTTCAATTACATTTATTTCCTAGGAATTGTTAGGGGTGCCAATAATTGTGGAACAGGTGATTTTATGATTTTATCAGCTTTTATCAGCTGGCTATGCAGTCAGGTTTACAAACATTTGTGAAAGAATGGTTTGTTCTGAAGAGCTCAGTGAAATTCATTTGTGGTGCTGTCATAGGATGACACCTTCATAATAAGTCAGTTTGTGAAATTTCTTCCCTGCTAGATATTCCATGGTCGACTGTAAGTGGTATAATTGCAAATTGGCAGCGTTTAGGAACAACAAAATCAGCCAGAAAGAGGTCAACCACATAAAGTCAGAGAGTGCTAAGGTGCATAGTGCATAAAAATTGCTCTGTTTACTCAGTATCTGCTGAGTTTCGAACTTAGTCTGGCATTAACTGCAGCACAAAAATTGTGCACTGGCAGCTTAATGGAATAGGCTTCCGTGGCTGAGCAGCTGCAGACAAGCCATGTATCCCCAAGGGCAATGCCAAGGGTCGAATTAAATGGTGTAAAGTGCTCCACCACTGGACTGTGGAGCAGTGGAAGTGTGTTGTGTGGAATAACGAATTCTTTGTCTGGCAGTCAGATGGATGGGTCTGGGTTTGGCAGATGCCAGGAGAATGTTACCTGCCTGACTGCATTGTGCCAACTGTAAAGTTTGGTGGAGGAGGGGTATGGTATGGGGTCTTTCAGGGGTTGGGCTTGGCTCCTTAGTTCCAGTGAAGGGAACTCTTAATGCTTCAGCATATTAAGACATTTTGGGCATGCTTCTAACTTTGTGGGAACAGCTTGGGGAAGGCCCTTTTCTGCTCCAGCATGACTGTGCCGCCGTGCGCAAAGCATGGTCCATAAAGACACGGTTGGGTGAGTTTGGTGTAGAAGAACTTGACTGACCTGCACAGAGCCCTGACCTCAACCACATCGAACACCTTTGGGATGAACTACAATGAAGACTGTGAGCCAGGCTTTCATGTCCAACATCAATGCCTGACCTCAGAAATGCTCCTCTGGATGAATGTGCAAAAATTCATGCAGACACTCTTCTTCATAGAAAAGTGGCAGCTGCAATAGGGAGAACAACTCCATATTGATACCTGTGGGTTTAGAATGGGAGGTCATAAATGTTTCTGTAGGCATAATGGCCCAGTATATCGTTACTTCTGTCCATATAATGTATGTACACTGTGAAAGCTCCAATATTTACATGTAATGTGCTGGAATCTTTATGCTAACTTCAAATAAGCCTATTTTGTCACTATGGAGTGCTGATGCAACAACCAAAAGATGCTGGTAGTAAGTAGTAAGTTCTTCCTCAAAGCTTTCTGCCATATTAAGATGTTTCACCTACAAATGCCATATTGCACAAGTATTTTTGGAGATATTGAATCTCACATACAAGTAGCTTTAATTCTTCAGGTGCTACACAATAGGCGTGTGTAAGGACCACATGATATGCATGGTGACCATGACACACAAGCCTCAGTGTTGTGAGCGTTAAGTATAAATGGACTCTACCTGTACAGTGGCAAACTGTAATGGTTCCTCTGTACTGGTGTTCTAACTACTCACAGCCCAGGGCATCTTTTCTGTCACAACACGTACATGTGTTTTTATGCCAGAGGAATGTGTTTCACTAGGGAAGAAGCAGTACAAAGTTGTCTGTTCAGCCCCAATTTTTCTGTGAGAATGCCATCGATTTTTCTGCTGCTAATCCGCTTCTCGTTTCAAACTGTTAATGCATTTGTTATATTCAAGTCCTAACTTTACTGAAGTAAACTTGGTCCTATGCTGATTTAAGGTTCAGGCGATTCTGTCTACTTCAAAGGAATCGTTGAATATAATCTTTTCTAGTTGCCTAAGCATGACTTTTTTCTTTCAATTGGTTTTAATCAGGTACCGTTACTCTTCACACTTAAACTATCAGAGTAGAATATGTACCATGTTTTTTTGTACTGCATACTTTCTTATCCTGTGGTCTATTTTGGGTTTGCTTAACCCTAATATCTGTAAACAAACTTTGTCCTATCTGACATGAAAGTGGAAGGACGTGCTGGTGTTTTTAAAGCTCACTTCAGCACCTTTACATTTAGAATAATTAAAACCTAGTTGCTGAGAATCTGCTGCTTTAAAAATGTTGTACCTCAAGGGCTGAGGGTGAGATCTGTGCACTTCTATATCCACATGCTGGCTGAACTGTAGAATTGAGTCCCACTGCATTAAATTGAAACCCTCTGTATTACTCTGACATACTGCTAGGTTTATTATCATGCTGCTCTAGTACATCATTGCTGGTCAAATGTGTTTTGACCATGACACAAATGTGGCTGGTTGTTCATGGAGGGCAGGACTTCAGCACTTGAATAAGTTTTTTTTTTAAGAAAACCTGTCTCTCTGCATGTTCATGGTGTATACATAAATGATTTATTTTTTTCTCTGTAGGAAGTTTGGGGAACGTCCTCAACCACAACGCCTGACCAGGTAGGCCTCTGCTTATGCTGCAGACAAAAAAAAAAATCACACAAAACACGTTTTTTTTTTTTTTTTTTTTGATGGGTGGTGATTTGGAACTTTTGCTCCCACAGCCCAATGTATCACAGCACTAACCCCAAACTTAGTCTGTAGATGTGTTGTAAAATGTGTTGATTTTTGTAGCTGCTTAAGCTTTACTGTTTTGGTGCACTCATTAAACATCCATGCATAATTAGACATAATCAAAAGCTTTTTTTAGTATATTGGTGTAAATTATGGCTCCAACTTGATTTGGGTCTGATCAGAATTTTTAATTTCTGCCTTGATTTGATAAAATTATGTTGATAACCTATTGTTTTTCAAGGATTTATTTTTTATTCATTATGCAAGGGATACAGTCAGACTATAACCTGCAGTAAAATGAAAAGTGGTAAAATTCAAACTAGTGGTGGGCAATATGACAATATTTTATTGTCGCCGGTTACAGTTGCATCCACAATACACTTTACATCTTAATTTACATTAATTTAGCAGACGCTTTTGTTGAAAGTGTCCCACAAGTAAGAAAAGTGAGACAAATAAGAACATAAGAAATTTACAAACGAGAGGAGGTCATTCGGCCCATCAAACTTGTTTGGGGAGAACTTAACTAATAGCTCAGAGTTGTTAAAATCTTATCTAGCTCTGATTTAAGGAACCCAGGGTTTTAGCTTCCGCTACACTAGCAGGAAGACTATTCCATACTCTAACTACACGCTGTGTAAAGAAGTGCTTCCTCAAATTCATTTTAAAATGTTCTCCCACTAATTTCCTCTTATGGCCACAAGTTCTAGTATTTTAACTAATATTGAAATAGCCATTTGGCTGAACAGCATCCAGACCTGTTACAATCTTATACCTGGATCATGTCCCCCCCCATAATCTCCTTTGCTCGAGGCTAAACAGATTCAGCTCAGCTCTCCTCATAAGACACAGCTGCTTTCAAGGAGTCAACTATGCATACGTTTGGCTAAGCTGAGTTTCTAATGAATGCCCAGTTACAAGTGCACTACTTAACACTATTATTATAATGACAGAAGAAATCAGCAAGTGCCTATGACGCAATGTTAGTGTGTTCATAGGTAGCGACCGTACTACAACAAAAATGGACTGATGTGAATCAAAGCAATTTCAGCTTTCGATACATTGCAGTGCTGGCTTTATATCCCACTTTGTCAATTATCTGTCTCAGTGGATCTCAACTTAGTATCTAGAACTTGAACTAAAAACTTAATTTATCTTTTTTTAACCGGGTACCAAGCTTGATTCAAACAAAAATAACCAACTTTATATACCATTGGACTGCTAAAAATATTCTACTTGTCACACAGTAAACAATACACAGTCCATACATGAATCAACTATGCTGTCAAGTAAATTGTGTGCGGCATGGCTGAAGAGGTAGAATTGGTTCCATAACAGGTTCTGCTTTAATTTTTTGGAAATCTGCTGTAATTTGACAACTTTGCCAAGATACCATTTGTGCAACAGGTGGCAACACAACCAATCTTTTTAAACACTCGAAACAGTAGCACCCCAAACAACACACAGAATATCTGGCTATGTGTGTACGTGCAACCACATCGTATTCAACTGCAGCATCTTGCATATGTTCTGAAATAAACAGAAGCAAGCAGTTCTTACTTGCTCAAGAAAAACTCAAAATCCTACATTATTTAAAAGAATGCAGTTATTGAACAAATTGCTAAATGTTAATTTGTAAATTCTGAAACTTTTATATACCGTAATAACTAAGTTTGTTATAATGCTACGAGCCGTGTTTCTTGTAAGGAGGGATTTGCTGGTTAAGTGGATAAATGGCTAATTAACATTCCAACATACATTCCAAAAAAAAAAAAATTATTGTGAGTCATGATGATAACCGAAAATATTGTGATCCGACATTTTTAGCCAAATCACTCAGTCCTAATTTAAACCATTTTATCTGCAATGAAAAATGTTGACAAATTTGACCACATGAACTTAATTACACGCTATCAATAGAATACAAAGATGATAGAATCTCAGAACTTTAATTTTTATTGCCAGTTATCAAAAAGGCAAACTGCTGTACTGTTCTGAGGAAAAAAACGAATGCATACAGGATACAAACATGCAAAAACAAGAAACAAATTCACTTATTTAACAAAAGAAATGAACTAAGATGCCAATTTCCACTGAGATTTCCACTGAGGAAAAGTTGGGACACCCTCACATTCATTACTTTTTAAAATGCCTAGAATAAAATTCAGGTACACCACTTCAGGTGAAAATGATTAGAACATCTTTACAGAGCTTTGTGGTGGAGTCTGCCTTATCTAAGCCACAGATGTTTATTTTGATTTGGTCTTGATTGTTAAAGTGAGTGGTATTACCACAGAGAGATCCAAGGAGCTCTCTGAGGCCTTCAGAAAGAAGCTTGTAGATGCATATGAGTCTGGGAAGGGATATAAAAAGACCTCAAAAAAGTTTGAAATCAGCCATTCCACTGTCCGGAAAATAATATACAAGTGGAGAGCATTTAAAACTACTGCCAACATGACCGGGTCAGGCTGTCCTAGTAAGTTCTGCCCAAGAGCAGGCCGTAAGATGCTGAAAGTAGTCTCCAAAAATCCATGAAATATCATCACGGGACATACGGGAAGCCCTTGCCTTACCTTGATGTCAAGGTACATGCACCTACCATCAGAAAGAGACTGCACAAGTTTGATTTACATGGGAGGTATGCAAGTAGGAAACCATCGCTGTCATAAATAAATAAATCAATCAGGTTCACCAGAGACAATGACCAGGACTTTTGGAACAACGTGCTTTGGCAGATAAATCTAAAATTGAATTATTTAGACACAATAACAGGACATATTTTGCGTAAACCAAAGGCAGTTTTTGAACAAAAGATCCTCATATCAGCTGTGAACCATGGGGGTGGAAATGTTATGGTTTGGGGCTGCTTTGCTGTAGCACGACCTGGCCAGCTCTCCATCATAGAATCCACTATGAATTCTTCATCGTATCAGAGAGTGCTTGAGGACAATGCAAGACCATCTGTCCCGAAGTTGAAGCTGACGTGGGGGTGGACCATGCAACATGACAATGACCCAAAATATTCCTATAAATCTATCAAGGAATGGCTTGGAAGAAAGATATGTAGAGTTCTGGAATGGTCAAGTCAAAGCCCGGATCTGAATCCTTTTGAGTTTCTGTGGGGTGATTTGAAGCAGGCTGTGCACACAAGACACCCTTCAAACATCACACAGCTTAAGGAATTCTGCATTTGCAAGTGGGGAAAACTTTCTGCCAGTCAATGTCAGAGATTGATAGATGGTTATACGAAACATCTCACTGAGGTTATTTCAGCCAAAGGGGGAAACACTAGCAATTACGGCAGAGGGTGTCCTAACTTTTTCCTCAGTAGAAATTGGCATTTTAGTTAATTTCTTTTAAGTGATTTTTTTTAAATAGGTGATGCAATTACATCACCTTTATTTACAGATTTAATTTGAAAGAATATTTGATATTCATATGCTGATATTTCTTAATAAAAAAAACTTTATATTTAATGGGGTATCCTAATTTTTTCACATGACTTTACACTTAATTTGTTGTAAGAAAAATATTAAAGCCTCTAAAAAATTATATAAGGATCCACTACTTGTCAGGCTGACCAGGGGGTGGGGATGGTGGTGCTGATTATCATGTTTGTCTCCAGTGCCGATATTTGTGAATCTAAAACCATCTAAAGCAGTGGTACTGAAACTTTTTACACCATGTACCACCTTAAATATTATACTGCATGCTAATAGCCTGTAGATGGCAATCGTAAGCCCTAGCCATATATCACCATCATGACCGACATTTGAGTAGACATACCTACACATAAAATTGTTTTAAGAACCACTGATCCATACTAAATAAATATATTTAACACAGACTATTCTCTTAGAAATCTATGAGGAATTGAAAACGTAGCCATGCTTTGTGTGTATGGTCATGTGTTTTACACTGTGGGGACCAAATGTAAATGGACTGCATTTATATAGCACATTTCTACTCCTATGAGTACTCAAAGTGCTTTACAATATATGCCTCACATTCACCCATTCACACACCGGTGGCAAAGGCTGCCATGCAAGGTGCCAACCTGCACACCGGGTGCAATTTGGGGTTCAGTGTCTTGCTCAAGGACACTTTGATGAGGTCAGGAGGAACCAGGGCTCGAACCTACAACCCTCTGGTCGCCGAATGATACCACTACCTCCTGCGCCACCATCTTCCCCTAATGTCCCCAACATGTGGTGATAACCTGTATTTTTGACCTAGTGGGAATGTTTTTTTCGGTCACCATTGTGCAAAGATCATCAGGTAGCACTTTTTATGCGTTTCAGAAATTCATGTGCCGATGCTGCAGATTTGTGTGTCTGTATGTAGCTTTTAAGCATAAGGTTGTGCGACCTGGAAGGAGAAGTATCTTTTAAGGAGGATTGTGCCCCCAAAATTGATTAATAATTGATTCTGATTTTAAAGGATGGTATAGTTGAATCTCCATTTTAGTAATTGATTCATGACAATACATTGATTCAGCTTTGCACCACTAATTGGTCTTTTTGAAGTTATTCACTGCCCCTGTGCAGATCATTTTGTTTTGTTTATCTGTTCATCCTCTGTGCATGCCCAGAGAAAGATGGTGCAGTTCTATGAAATGGTCATGATTAAAGGAACTTCCCACTGCCTCTTTGTTTAGGAGCATGGGTGATGTTTGCTTGTAGAGAGAGAATCATTGAGGAGCAGATGCTGTTATCATTTAGGCTTCCAGTATGTGGCTTTTGTTTTGCTTAGAAGCACATTGGCCCATAAGAGAAGTTCTAAAATTTGGTGGGATTTATCTGGGCCTGAATACGTCCAGTTGAGAACTGGTTTTCATGGGATTCTTGAAATAAACCGCACCTCCTTTGATATTTTTTTTATATTCAACATGTTTGCTTTATGAGATATAAAAGAAAAATACCTGAAAGCCTTGTGTTATTTATTACATTATGGACCTGCAGTACTTGCAAAGCAGCTTGACTTCTGAAATGTCTTGCTTTAAATGGACAGCTAGGTGGCATCTAGTGGTTATGGAACTAAACTTATGACCCAAAACTTGCAGAATACCTTCCTCGGAGCAAAGTTTTATATTGGGTACTTTGCCTAAAATGGGTTAGTTAAATGTCTAGCTATGACCAAACGATGAACATGTAAGCCATAGTTACAATACGATTCTTTAGTGTGTCTCGGTCATATCAAACAAGAGCTGAAAACACCAGATGAGTAAATGGTTTGGGTAAAAGGAACCCCCCAGAATGACTAAATATGAGGAGAGTTTGGGAATTACTTTATCGTGGCTGACCTTACCACTGTAATGTAGCCTGCGGTCCCTCAGCTAGACATTGTTGTACGAGATATTGTGACAACTGGAGGACAGATGCCTGTCTGCCCCCCCCCCACCCCCATGTTAATGATTCTCACTCTGAAAGCTGACTCGCCAAAAGGACCCCCACAGATGCTGGGCCATGAAGGGGTCAGGTCATCAGGGGGTTTTTATTTTCCCCCCTCCTATTTTCTAGTTGGCCTGACATGCAACAGAAAACCCTAGAATCTCAGAATGTGTAACTTGTAAAGTCCCCACCACTGAAGGTGGATTTCAGTATGAGTGGCGGCTGTTGTCTGTCTTTCTTGGTGGATGTGTTCTCAAAGCTTTCATCTTCAGTTTCTGTTCACTTTGCTGAGTCATTGCTGCTTAAACCTCTGACTGCTGTATCTCTGCTGGTCATGCTTTAAAACTTGTGCCCAATCCACATTTTTATTTACCCCAACTGTGAGTAAATTGATAGTTATGTTAAAATGATTATTAAAATAATGTGTTTTGTTCATTGATATCTTAGTGTACTACATTTATATGGTAAATTGGATTTTTCAGTGACTAAAGATGCACACAAACATAATACATGTGCTGCAAAAAGTATGTTGACATGAGGCTTTACTCTGTGCTGTGATATTGACATACTGCTCAGTCTAGATGTGGCTTTGGTTTAGGTTTCTGCAAAGCACCTGCTGTGTTACAGATGTAATGAAATAAATTGGTACCTTGGTTTGCTAGCTTAATTCGTTCTGGAAACGTGCTTGTAATTCAAAGTACTCGTATATCAAAGTGAATTTTCCCATAGGAAATAATGGAAAATGGGTAATACTAAATATAACTTAAAAATACATAAAACAAATTAACCTACACTTTACCTTTGAAAAAAATTGTGGCTAGTGTGAGGGAGACGAGAGAGAAGAGGAGACTTCACTATAACGGAATCACTGCTATCTCTTGGCTCACTGGAATCTTTCTTTTTGTGCAACTTTAACAAGGAACCTATTGAATGACAGCTGCTTTTGCCTCCTTTTCAATTTCGCGGAAATGTGGACAGATTCATCGCTCACAGCGCTACGGCCTTATTCGGATGGCACTTTTCTACTAAATTTTGACTATACGAGTGAGGGATGCTGACTGAGACCAAGTCTGGGAGACGATTGCCCACAATCTCACAGCGAGAGAGAAAGAAGAACCATCGGCTCAGTTGTGATTACGTGACGCTTGGCAGACAAAGTGTATATGTAATACTTGTATTACAAGACCTTGCTTGTTTATCAAGTTTATTAAAATTTTTGCTTGTCTTGCAAAACAATCGCAGACCAAGTTACTTGCAATCCAAGGTTTTACTGTGTTTAATACCACCAACAAAAAAAATTACATAATGGACTCAGTGGTTGGCATCATCAGTGGAGTAGGTAATGGTGGTGTGTTTTTTGGTGGGGGTGAGGAATCTAACACTGGGTATTCAATTGGGGTGGGGAAATATCGATTTTATGATTTTTATGGTCACAATCCTGGTCCCCCCCCCTCAAAATACACTGCTCAAAAAAATTAAAGGAACACTTTGAAAACATATCAGATCTCAATGGGGGAAAAAAACATGCTG
>JAODJU010000014.1:21544998-21577054 GCA_026776725.1 Gnathonemus echidnorhynchus | reverse complement strand
AAAGGAGCAGATACTGGTCCTGCTGATAGGTTAAGGACCTTCTACAGCCCTGTCCAGCTCTCCTAGAGTAACTGCCTGTCTCCTGGAATCTCCTCTATGCCCTTGAGACTGTGCTGGGGGACACAGCAAACCTTCTGGCAATGGAACGTATTGATGTGCCATCCTGGAGGAGTTGGATGACCTGTGCAACCTCTGTAGGGTCCAGGTATCGCCCCATGCTTCCAGTTATGACACTGACCATAGCCAAATGCAAACATGTTGAATATAAAAAAATATCAAAGGAGGTGTGGTTTATTTCAAGAATCCCATGAAAACCAGTTCTCAACTGGACGTATTTAGGCCCAGATAAATCCCACCAAATTTTAGAACTTCTCTTATGGTCCAATGTGCTTCTAAGCAAAACAAAACTAGTGAAAAAACAGTCAGAAAAGATTAGGACAGAAAAATGTCAGTGGCCCCCACTTGTTAAACCATTCCTGTTTTGGGGGTCATCTCATTGTTGCCCCTCTAGTGCACCTGTTGTTAATTTCATTAACACTAAAGCAGCTGAAACTGATTAACAACCCCCTCTGCTACTTAACTGACCAGATGAATATACAAGAATTTTAGTTTACTTGATGCTATACTCTGATTAATAAGCATTCCTTTAATTTTTTTGAGCAGTGTACTTTCGGCTTGGTAGTTCATATCTGGGCTCCATTTTATTTAGCACCTGAATTGAACCCATTTATTTCCACTGTATGTATATGCACCATATCTTTGGAGATATTAAGTTACCCATCTGTAATTTCTTTCCATTATCCTATGTAATTTTTTATTTCGCTGATGTTCATTGGCTGCCGCTAGCTTGTTCATCTTGTACAGCTACACACTCCTGCCCCTTGACTGCGTGCCTCTGTCAGATACAATCAAATTTGTTCTATGTCGGATTTTGGAAAACACAGGACAAGAAAATAAAAATAAATTCTGCTACATGGCAAAGTTTGTGTCTTATACTATATCGAGTACGCTGATTCCAAATTTGAAGTCAGATTTATTGTAGCGTGTCAGCATTTAAAGTTGTCAACTCGTTTAAAAATTAATATGTACATTATGCAAAACTAAAACTTGGTACATCATCATTCCATTGATGCATTCAGAGTAACAAAACTGCTAAAGATTCAACTTGGGCTTATTGAATAGTGTTCAAAAGTGCTTAAAGCATTTGCTTTTGCGTTTGTCGATGGTAGTAGTATCCCGTTGTAGAAACCAACAGTAGTCGTGCATCATGTTGGGATTAAAGTGGCCTTGATATCTTGTTTCCATTAGTGAAATATCTTGATGGAATCTCCATGTTGATCACTTACATCACCCAAATTTGGTGGAAAGAAATCCAGATGGGAGTGTAAAAAGTGCATTTTTAGAGACATCCGGCTACCGAGTTTCTGATATGCTGTTAGTATGTTGTTAACGAGTTAAACATAGTTTTCAACTCGCTCATTTCCCATGAAGTTTTGCACTACTAGCACAAATGCATCCCAAGCAGCAGGTTCAAGTGGGTTGAGTAATGTTCTGAAAGTGGTATCACGAATGATTTCGTGAATTTCAGGTCCGACAAAAATTCCTGTTTTCTGTTTGGCATCAGTTTTTCTTGATCCAAATTTCTCCCATAGGTACTGAAAAGCATGCGGACCTGCCCAAACTTTTCTGTGAAATAGTTTCATGGAAGTGTTCATTCAATGGCTAGCAGACCTATTGATGTCAGCAGTCAAACAATAGATTCCTATGATCTTTACGCATACAAGTTATTATGCATGAATTTTTGTATAACTTAAGATACAGACGTGCAGATTTGGAATCAGCACACTCAATTTAGTATAAAACAGCTCTTTTTACTCTAGTAGTAAAATCTTTGTTTTCCAGTGTAATCAAACCACTTCCAAACAGCTGCAGATGCTGGCAGTTTTCGAGGCCATCTCCTCTTTTGTGGATGCATGTGCTGCCATCTTGCTCCATGTCTTGGTGTCCAAGGGGGCAGGGGGGAGCTTGACAGAGAGCAATCTGGCATGCTGTCATTTATGGACAAAAATCTCATTCATATTTAAAAAATTTGCAAACTTCACCGGCTCCATGTTAGTCAGTTTAAAGTGAAACCTGATTTTCTTTTTGCGCATTGCCGTGAACAAACTATTTGAATTAATCGATAAATTTGATGTACCACCCAGCTCTAATTGAAACATCTGGACAGCCCTACCAAGCACATCCTCTCTATGTTCTGCAAACTTTTTGTGACATACATTGCTCTTCGCTCAAAAGTTCAGTAGTGTGCAGAGATGTCTGGGGTGACTGGGGAAAAAAAAACATTAGTGAGTTCAATGATTTTGCTATTCGTCCTTCTTACTAATAGCTTCTCATTCCTTCACCTCAATATTGTTCAGTTATAATTCTCTTGAGATCCAGTACTGAATTTTATGGTATTGTAGCCACAGTAGTAATGCTCATAGTGGTTGCATTTGTATGCCCCATGACTTTATTTGTGCACTATGCAGGGAAGCTATGCGGAACTACTTGAGGGAACGAGGCGATCAGACAGTCCTAATCCTGCATGCCAAAGTCGCACAGAAATCCTATGGAAATGAGAAGAGGTAAGTTCTAGAAGTCCAGCACCTCTGCTCCCTTTGTCACACTTTCGTCTATGATTTTTACAGCTATTTTGGAGCCCCAAGCTCAGCAGAATGGTGCCATCTACCTTGAGTGAGGCCCTGTAATCCTCAATGTTCCAGGGGCGTTGGATAAATGGTGTGGCCTCCTGATTGGATCCAGGCTTCACTGTGTGTGTGTGTGTGTGTGGGGGGGGGGGGAGGACTTGTATATATTACATTATAAAATTATATACACATGTTATTTTCATGTTGTGGGGTTCGAAAAAAATTAGGAAACTCAGTTTGATAATAACCTGTGACTGCAGTCAAGAAACTGGGTATGTGCATATGTTTGTGTGTCGAAGGAGGGCAAGATGGGATATGCAATTATAAACATCTTTACTCCTAGTTTGCTCCTACAAGTTATAGTGGGCTAATCATCCTCAGACCCTGGATATGTTCCTCACAGGCACCCAGAAAGAAAAACCAATAGTACAAAATTGGACAGGTGCAGAGTATGGTGTCCGTTTTTGGACAGTATCATCCTAGTGTTATCCCAGAGATTTTAACCTGGATAAGTGGTGTCAGCAGTTGAGTCTGGAGGTGTGATGAATGAAGCACTGAGCTACATTCATTTTTTTAAGTGCTCTTTCAGAAGGCCATCACGTGTGTGGTGCTACCACCTACTGGTAAAACTTGTGAAATGAACATGCTTTAGAAGCTTATAGAATAGAATAGCCTTTATTGTCATTTCACAACATACAATGAAGTTTAAAATGTGCTTCTCCTGATAAGCGCCAACTGAACAAATAGCCACAGTAACAACACACAATAAATGTAAGAAGTCTTAAATTGAATTAAATATAACAGCTTAATAGGAGAACCTGCCATTCTGATGCTGAACAGCCAGTATACAATGCTGAAATACAGTATGCCAGCTCACTCTTGATGGAGAAGCAATAGGACATGCATGAAGGTATTATAATGTCAATATGTCTGCCTAGATACAAGTCTATGGAATCACTGTTTCTGGTATCTCCAGGTTCTTCTGCCCACCTCCCTGTGTGTACCTCATGGGCAGTGGCTGGAAGCAAAAGAAGGAGCAGATGGAGCGAGATGGGAGCTCAGAGCAGGAGGCCCAGCCTTGTGCTTTTATAGGCATTGGGAACAGCGATCAGGAGATGCAACAGCTTAACCTGGAGGGAAAGGTTGTACACACTGAAAAACACAAAATGTTTTGTGTAAAATGAGAGTGGCTGACACTTTTTTTTGTTTTTTACATGTTGTAACTTTGTTCTCCTCAATCTTTTCCTATTTTTCCCCACCTTCTATAGAATTATTGCACAGCCAAAACTTTGTACATATCGGACTCGGACAAAAGAAAGCACTTCATGTTGTCAGTCAAGATGTTCTATGGCAACAGCGCAGACATTGGCGTGTTCCTCAGCAAAAGAATCAAGGTCATATCCAAACCCTCCAAGAAGAAGCAGTCTCTGAAGAATGCAGACTGTGAGTGTTAATGTGGGTGATGCAGACTGCGAGTGTTAATGTGGGTGATGCAGACTGCGAGTGTTAATGTGGGGGACAGAGACTGCGAGTGTTAATGCAGGGGTGGGAATGAACGTTACATTCTGTACTCCACCTGCAGAGGATGCTGCAGCTTACAAGCTTGTGGAGTGTAAAAGATTACCTTCGTGGTATTCAGGAACGGGGGGGATGGGCATAGTACTCAAATTTAAAAGCCGTAAATATCTTGTCCTTGCAGTGCTCTTGGCAAAAGTTAACATTAAATCATGTCTGCAAGGAGAAGTATAACATCTTGTCTCTTCTTGCTTTGTTTGTCTGCACAGTATGCATTGCGTCAGGGACCAAAGTAGCGCTCTTCAACCGCCTGCGTTCTCAGACTGTCAGTACCCGCTATCTTCATGTGGAAGGGGGCAACTTCCATGCCAGCTCTCAACAATGGGGGGCCTTCTACATCCACCTCTGTGAGTCATGCTGTTGTCCTAGCTACAGCATCAGAAATGTTCAACCAACCATTTTGGGGGGGGGGGGGTTGGGTGGGACTGCTGTCAAAATAGATCTCGTGCTGCTCTGTCTTGTTGTATACTCTGGATGGTTATCGGACCAGTCTGCCACAGACAGTAATGCGTTTTAGCGCAGTAACTATAAAAGTACGAAGGATTGATTTCAAACTTTACACACATGTTGGAAGGGTGAAGATTTGGGACTTTTCTAATTTTGAGAGAAATCTCTCCAAAATTGAAGCAGCATCTCATAGAGGTACCAGAGAGATGTGTAGCCTAAAACACTTGAATTAAGTAGTGCATTAAAAAAAAAAAAAAGAATTAAGTAGTGCGATAACTCAAAATATTTGACGGATGTTGTTCAAAAATTGCAGATTCATCTTATGGCTATTGAGACAAACCACTCGAAACCTGAAGCAACGCCACATGGTGATAGCAAAGAGAGGAGTAGTTGCAGGCACTCATTTGATTAGCACAATCACTCAAAAAGTATTTCAGATCTTTTTCAAACTTTACATAGGAGATATTTTATCATAACTGGTTGCAGTTGTATTCACGATACACCTTTCAAGGTTATTGTGAGAACTGCGATACTACATTGCGTTTAAATTCACTTTTATTTAGCTGACATTTTTATCCAAAGTGATTTACAAGTGTGGCAAATGGCACATCACAAACATGAGCTGTCAAGCAGTTGAGTAGGCACAAGTGCAGCTAGTCTGAGCTTCAAATGTAATGCTGTTATCATAATGACAGAATAAACTGGTGAGCACCTATCACAGGATTCCTGTGTGTTCATGGCTGCAACAACAGGATAGGAGAAAGTTTGAACCAGGGGGGACAACTTAATAATTTAAATATAAAGGTCTGTTTATTGGGGAGATTAATGAAGTCAAATGAAATATTCTTGCCACCGTGATTCCTGCACCCCTGGCTGCAAAAGTACTACAACAAAACAAACTAATGTCATATAAAGCAATTTCTGGCTGAATAACATCACAGCGCTGTGTATATTGCATTACTTTATCAATTATCTGTCTCAGTGGATTGCAGGTTAGATCTTGAACTAAATACTCTTTTCTAACTAGTTAGTTAAATTGTTTTTTTTTTTAACAAAAACAAATTTTATGTATCATCTGACTGATAAAAATATTACATCTGTGTCATGTGGTAAACAACTCAGATGAGTAAGCTGGGCTGCAGAATAAACAAAGTGTGTGACATGGCTAATGAGCAAGAATTGGTTCTAAAAAGTGTTCTACTTTGCTTGTGTGGAAACGGTTTAGGTTTTAGTGTGAAATCTGACTTGGGCCAGTTTACTGTAATTTGCAAACTTTGCAAAGATACCTTTCGTACAACAGGTATTTTTTCTATTTCTATTTTTTCTATTTGTGGTGACTGAAGTGATAAACATTCATTTCACTTAACTATTAAAGTATTCAAATTAATATTAAAGTATTTTTTTTAAAAACCACTTTTTCTGTAATGATTGATTGTTTTATATCTACAGTATTCTACATATCTTAAGTATTATTTTGTAAGCATAGAATTGCTAGTTAATTAGTTTTAGTTTCTGTAACATCACTACATACTGAGGCAAGCTTTTGGGTCATTATTTAGAAATAGGTGATATTGCTTTAAGGTCCATTTTGAACTTTACAGCTTGCTGCCAGTGCAAACTAGCAGTGAAACAGACTTGGGAATCAACAATTTATGTGTCTCTTGGGGTTAGACTCACCTACACGCAGTCCACAGCAAAACATTACACAGGTATCACACTTACTGTTTATAGCACAAAGGCATAAATACACATACTTACAAGATCAGCACACTTAGGTTTCTTCATGACGCACCACAAAACATACCAGTATGCTGAACACAGTCTTTACTGACTGTTCGCGAACTCTCTTGAACCTGATTGCATAGACGCAAGTCACTGTAAAGGAGAGTGTTTGAGGAGCTGGCAGGAGTGGGTATTGGATGGGGGGAGAGGTCGCACTTCCCAAGGATTCATGTTTGTTGTTTTGAAAGCATCTAGTAATAAGTCTTTCACTATAAAACTGCTTAGAGGGATTTAATATGGAGAACCCAAATAAGAAAATACTCATCTTTTTAAACTTCTCATTTATTAAAACCAGGTGTGCATTTCCCAAATGTTCCCTGCTAACCAGCGAAGGCTACAAGGTTCTGATACACAAATATTCAAAAATGACCTAAACAAGATCAGTGCAGAATGCAGTAAAACATGATTTTCAGTTCAGGTAGATGGTTCAGGTTTAGATGCTGGTTTATATCAGTGTCTGCCTATATCAGCAAGATGAGTAAGTCAGGGTGCTGTTCTTTCTTTGCTCTCCACAGTGGATGATGAAGAGTCTGAGGGAGAGGAGTTCACAGTGAGGGACGGCTACATCCATTATGGCCAGACCGTGAAGTTGGTGTGCTCTGTCACGGGCATGGCGCTCCCACGCCTGGTACTCTCCATCTTGCCTGTCTTTTGGTCCTCCCTGTTGCTCCTCCTTTGTCCCCCACCTCTGCCCACCATTCAGAGCAAATAGAGCCTTGTTGACCTTAAAGTCGTTTTCTAATATTTTAGCTGCCTCGTCATGCCGGCCTTGTCTTGCCTGTGTTTGTGTACATGTACACTGTCTGACAGATAATCCGCAAAGTGGACAAGCAGACAGCATTGCTTGACGCCGATGACCCCGTATCGCAGCTCCACAAGTGCGCCTTTTACCTGAAGGATACAGAGAGGATGTATCTGTGCCTGTCCCAAGAGAGGATCATCCAGTTCCAAGTAAGGTCCTCAGGTCACTGTAGTGCTATGCTGCCAGCTCACTAATGCATGCCTCGAGTGTCTGACTTCATACTGCTTTTCTTTTTCAGTAGTGTCTCCTTAAGTCTACATAACACCTGCTCCTCTAGCACTCCATTACTGCCGTTTATACTGTTCTTTGGCTTCTCCCCTCAAGCAGTGAAGGCCAGACAATGGTTTATTCTGGGGTTGTTCGCCATCAGCAGCATGGGCAGGGGGGCCGTTATGGATTTTGGGCCCCATGGAAGCATATCATACTGGACCCCCAACCAGGATTGGTTGAATTACATTTCAAGTTTCTTAGGGCCCCTCTCACTCTAACCTACAGTATTGTCACTGTCATCAAGAAGCCCTTGGAATCATCTTAACTGCCCCGCCTTTATGGTGCCCCTGAGCATGGCCATAATCTAAATTTCAGTTTAATAAGTGTAGTGGCAACACCTCTCTGGAACCTAAAAGACATGTTGCATTGTAATAGTGGCTAGTAAACTGTATGTTTACACAAATAAATGGAAAGAAAATGAGATTGCAAGCTTTCCACGTCTAGCCGAATGATACATTCAAGATTGACCGTAAGATCAAGTTTGATACAGGCAGTAGCACATCTGATAAAGCAGAACTGCCTCTCTGCCTCACATAGATTCATTTGGCAGGTAGAGTTCTGGTGCCAGAATGACAGGCTTATTGTCTATCGCTCTTTGTTGCATTCTGGTCAATAGGGAGGGGCTGGTCTGATCCGCACTACTACATGTTCATTCAAAAGAGACATTAGTTTTCACAAAAGAGGCAAAAACTTCACCTTTTGTCCACACTACCTTAAAGTTTTCAGCTCCCTTTGTAAACATTCTCACAGCCATATACTTCTAAAAACTCCATTGCAGTGTGGATGAGTGAAAACGTAGACTTTAAATACATCCTGACTGGTCTCTACTCATCAAATGGCCCTTTGCAGATTTGATCCCACTGGTTACATCATCTCATTGTCTGACTGGTCAACTGGTCACCCTAAACAGAAATAAACACAACATGGAAGATACGGAGGAGCCAGGTTTGAGTGGTAACTGGATGCAACACTTGCTATAATGATGTCTGTCCTTACCCATTTTAGGCCACTCCCTGTCCAAAAGAGCCCAATAAGGAGATGATCAATGACGGGGCTTCTTGGACCATCATCAGCACAGACAAAGCGGAGTACACTTTCTATGAGGGCATGGGGCCTGTGCACTCACCAGTCACACCAGTTCCAGTAGTGGAGAGCCTTCAGGTGGGCCCAGTACTGACTGGTTTGACACTGAGGGCTGTTACAGACATGGGCAGTCCCCAGGCTCTCCCGGTGCTACAGTTCACACTTGTACCATTACAAGACAACTCAGTGTTCACCACTGAGTGGCAAAAAAAACTTAGGGTCGAGGTAACTTACTGTAACATGGGGGAGCTCTAAGTAAAGTCCTGTACTTTTATAGTATGCCCAGGGTGTAACACTTCTTTGAAATTAAATAATTTAGGTTTTTTCTCCCCAAAACCATTTAACACGGGTTTTATTTGAATACACAGCTGCTTTACTGCTTGGTGTATGTAGTGAGGAAATTACTGAGCAGCCACTTTCTTTCCTGGTAGTTGAATGGTGGGGGTGATGTGGCCATGCTGGAGCTGACAGGACAGAACTTCACTCCAAATCTTCGAGTCTGGTTTGGTGATGTTGAGGCTGAGACAATGTACAGGTAATGATGCAAAGTATTTGTTGTCTGTTCCGTATGTCCATGGGCTCTTAAGTACTGTTTGAGCTGATGAAACCTCCACACTTAGCCAGTTAAGTGTTTATGATTTTAAAAAAGGGGGATAAAAAATGAAGGCTGTAGGCCTGCAAGAGTTTCTGCAACAGAATGCTAATGGACCTATCATTTTAATATGAAATGGTTAATGGCAGGATGTTTAAAGGTTTAGGATAAGTTTGAAATAAATCGGTGTTGACACTTAGACAAAAATGTAGTTAGTTACTACGGATTCATACAGAGCCTTAGTGATTTAAGAGACAACCTCTTGAAATCAAAGTCGCCATGAAAGGTTTGTGATGAACAGTTTTGTTTGAGGTGTTGTATTGAAAATATTAGATGTGATTGTATTATTTCGGAAATGTGTGAAACAGTTATTTATGGGTTGTTAGATATCACAGGTATTGTAATTATGTCAGCTTTTAAGCTGCAGCAGTTGTAGTTTTTCAACAGTAACTTGATATTCATTGGAGTTCAGGTTGTGTGTCAAAACCATTTTCCAAAATAGTTTAAAATAAGACTTCTAAAATCTGATTTTAGTTCTGGTTTAATGTCACCTAGTATTCTGATTATGAATTTCTTTTAAACCACCCCAAACCCCCCTCCCCAGCCAGCTGTGATGTTGGGATTTGCAGATGTCTAAATTCTAATGGATATCTCAATTCCCCCTCTAATATGTGTTCTACTTAGAATGTGCCTCTCTACATGTTCCAGTTTTTCCGATGTCTGTTCAAGAGTTTTTGTTGGAGAGTTTAATGAACAACACAGTGTTTAGCTGAAGAGGAGATGATTTAAAAGTCAACAGTACAGTCAAGCTGCGTTCCATTTGCTGGGAATGACATCACGAGTTAACAACGTTCCAGTACAGCAAATCGGAAAGCCATTTGGTAATGCCAGGGAACCATTTCAAAAAGCAAGATTTCTTGCTTATTTGGGTAACTTGTCAGTTTAAATGGCATTTATGTTCATTCACCTTCATTCATAGCCCAGACTACCTTAAATCCAACAAGTTGTCCGCCCTGCTTAATGAAATGGCTCCAGTTCTAGCCCAATTAACTGTTAGCCATTGTTAGCAATATCAGTGGATAACACATTACGCAGTGTTTTGTGCATGAAAACACAATAGCAACATGTCCACATATAGCAGTTGGACAGTACTGTGTGTACAACCGATTTAATGAGCCACAAATAAGATTTAAATGCTAATAAACGGTATATAACTACAGCTTTAAATTCTGTTGATAAAGGGCGCAGCTGTCTTGAATTCTGAGCTCGGGGTTGTGTTGATTCCTCAGAGTTCACAAGTCCTAAGGTTGTGTTCCAGGTGAAATGTCTGACTAGGACTCGGAATTTACGAGTGCAAATGGAATGCAGCGTCAGTTCTGCTACAATGCGTGATATCACACTACGAATCTGTGTGTACGAATCAACGCAATTAGTCTATTACTACCCAAGTTCAATAAAAAGTGGAATTGCAATTGTATTTGCTTGATTTTCAGTCTGAGTGAAACGCTTTACAATGTGTTATGGTGATAGCAAGGTATGCAATGCGATATGATCATGGCTTACTCATCTTGCTGATATATAGCATGGATAATACTTCCCCAGCTATTCAAGTGAATGATAGTGATGTCTGATTCATGAACAAAATCTTTCTTCTGAACCTGTCCTTCACAGCTAGTCAAACTGGTTTTCAAATCTAAAATCTAACTTTTTGTACATCCATGCATTGCACAGGTCATAGTGTTTGTCTAAAAATGAAAAATATTTGCAAATTATCATATAAAAACACAGAAACATTTCTTAATTCACTTGCATTTACCTTTCACAGGCTGTCTGTAGCCATGCTGCCTTCAGTGCCCCTCCACATACCGTAATCCATTGTGCAGTGGAACCTTGGTTCTGGCATGTCTCGCATCTCGTATATTTCGGTTCTTGACCATTTTGTTTGGTTTGTTTGTTGTCAAACATATTTTTGGCTGTTGACCAACCAACCCTTTTGTGCTGAAACCAGACGCACTCTACAAAGCACTCTATGAATTTTCGTTTTCTTTTTTTTTGCTTTTGTTGCTCTTGTTTTTAAATAAGCCACCATGGATCCTAAGAAGGTTAGTGATAGCAGCAGACCAAAATGGAAAGTTGTGAGAACCACAATACAGCTTGAAAAGGAAATAATTATATGCCAGTAGTTCTCCACAGCACAGGTGACGTGCTGTTAAATTTTCATTTATTTCATGTTTTTATGGGTTTTACCGTTTTTATGGTTTTAGCATTAGGTATGTATTATGCAGGCTTAAATAGGCAATCATTTGGAGGTCTGGAACAGTTTAATCCAATTTACATTATTTCTTATAGGAAAAATTTATTCAGTTTTCGACCGAATATGATTCTTGAACAGCCTTCTGGAACAAATTAAGTTTGAGAACCGAGGTTCTACTGTACATGCCTGTGCATGCCTGGCCGCATGGTGACTGTGGCTCACTATTCCTCACTAATGATGGCCAAAACAACACATTTCGTGAACCATTTGCTGTATTTTCTGACCCTACTAGATGGTGCTATCTGTTCAGAAAAGGGCTGAAAGCATGCCCCAAAGTTATCCAAGAGCATCATCTAGTGGTGAAAATACATCAAATGGTTCATAAAGTGATGTTTTGGCCATCGTTATTCTCGACTCTGCAATCGATAAGTTAGCGAGTTTGGCAAGTTCAGCTGAAGCAATTACTAAGCAATTCTCATGAGATTCATCAGACCCATAGGAAATATTTTTGAAATAATTAATATTTTTTATTCAAAATGCACAATAATTCTCCCATTCTTCAGAATTGTGCCAAATCATGTCCTACCAAAAAAGCTTCAAAATATTCTGTATTGACGTACTAATTCAGCATGTGGCTCATTGGGCCTGTGATTAAAAGATCGCTGGCACATGCCCAGCCCAGGCACATCTGCGGTCCTTGAAATCTAAAATGAACAATACCTACTGATAATATAGGTGTGAAATTTTACTGTTATCTTTGCTTTGAAATCTATATTTTTATGAAAATTATACCCCTTTAAAGTTGTCCCAGATTTTGTCAACTCCATTAGATTTCAACAGAAACATAATTTAATCAGGGATAAAAAGTATCAGCTATATCCTAAGGATGTATGCCTCACTTCCTGGTTTCAATAAAAGGAGAGAATACTGCTCATGGACTGGTAACTCTCTGTTTCTTTGATAAATTTATGAAATATTGAATCAGGTATGTCTCAACCATAAGTTAATTCTGTAGCTCTTCTAAATCAAACTAAATAAAAATTATGGCTTAAAAATACATATTTTGATTAGTATTGAGAGCACTTTTACCAGCTTTAAAGAAGCAAAAAGGCTACTCTCTAAGACTTTGCTGTGCAATAAAAAAAGAACAATTTTGTCAACTCCATAACATGTCGACTCCATCAGATATTTTAAAGGTTCATTGTAATAGAGTTCTGTTAAAGTTTGAAACAACCAAAAATAGGCGATTCATGTCTGAAATGGCATTATGTATGCTTCCAAGTTTAAATGTTTGTGTACCGTTTTGTTAAGAGCCCATGATGTCAACTCTGTCAGTTAATTGTCAACTCCGTCAGATGGATTTTTTCTAGTATATTCATTACAAATAAGCTTAAAATGATTTAAAAATTACTTTGTCAATAATGATTTCTATTGTACACCTACTATGTGTTATTTGTGCTATAAATGTGCTTTATATTTTTATATGAATTTTTGTGTGACTGATGGAGTTGATAAGGTTCAAGCTCTCAGTTGCAAAAATGCCATTTAAGATTAAATGAAATCACTGGGAGGTTGGCCCATTACAAATTTTAATAGCCAAGACTTCGATCTTTTATAATATATTTTCCTAGAATGATGGAGGTGAAATAAGAATGAATGAATTACATTGGTCACTGGTACAACTGTTTTTATTATTTAATTAATTTTATTTTGCATAATTTACTAAGTTTTGGAGTCACATTCCCTAAACCCATTTTCCCCTTTGGAGATGTATATTTTAGTACATAATTTTAGTGAATGCAAAGTTTCTCAGGAACGCATTAGTTACGTTTTAGCGTACTGATTGTACTGACACAACTGAAGCTTTTTCTTAAAGCAAAAATAATGAAAGATATTGTTTTTGGATTTTGAGAAGGAAACACAGATGAGGTTTTATTTTACTTATTTTTCCTTCCTCTGTTGTCCTCCCTCCCCTTGCAGGTGTGCAGAGAGCATGTTGTGTGTGGTGCCAGACATCTCAGCATTCCGCGAGGGTTGGAGATGGGTGCGGCAGCCGGTACAAGTACCGGTCACACTGGTGCGCAACGATGGGATAATCTACTCCACCACGCTAACGTTCACCTACACACCAGAACCCGGCCCGCGACCCCACTGCAATGCCGCCGGGGCCATTCTGCGTGCCAGCAACTCCAGCCTGCTGGGAAGTAGCACGAATAGCGATGCTGGCTATGCTGGAGGCAACAGCAACCCCACTAGCGTCACATCCTCTTCAGCTGCTGCTGCAGTTGTGTCCTAACACACAAAACGCACGTAAAATGACTTACAGGTGAACTCCTCAAAGTGCTGCAAAAGAATAAAAAAAAAATTAAAGGTTCACGAAGGAGAGAAACGAGGGGGAAAAAGAGAGGAAAAAAATCCATAATAAAAAAGGCTAAAAGGACATGCTTAGTTGGCCTTGGTGGTGGATAGACATAATGGAAATCCACTTTCCTAAGAACTCCAGTGTCCCCAGTCGTGCTCTATAACCGGCCGCACCAATGATACGTCAGCCATGTATAAAACTTTATTAAAAGAAAAGTCTATTTTTTGCTTTTTTTCCTCCTCCTTTGTGTTTCTGTAAAGGGCAAGATGTATTACTGTTGGGGTGGGACTCTATTAGAGGAACACATATAAAATGTGGTAATAACATAGTTTTTATGGACCAAGGATATTGTATAAGCTTTAGTAAAGGTACATTTTCTCCATACCTTTTTGTATTAAGCATATAGTACACTTTTGTTACCAAATAGTTTCTATTTTAACTCTGAGCTGAAGTCTGTTTCAGGTTGCAATTCTGGCCTGGCTTGTGTATTGTAGCTACCTTTTTTTTTTTGTCGAATGCCAGCATTTTTGGTTTTGGGGTGGAATACTTTTTTTTTTTTTGTAAACTGCATTCTGGTGATTTTTTGTTAAAGCAAAAACCGAAGGTGTATTGTGTGTTTGTTTTTTTTTTTTTTTTTTTTTTTGGGGGGGGGGAGAATCTCAGAGTTCATTTTTTTGTTTTTTTTTATGAAGTCTTTTAAAGAAAAGCTTTAAGCATTGCCTCTGCCTTGTCTGCAATACTGAACGTGCGCTACGTTTCCTTTTAATGATAATGAAGGAACATAGCGGTTTCTATTTCTTCCTTTTTATTTGCTGCAACTTACAAGTTACAGAAACAAAGTGGTCAAGTCTGTTACTGTGTTAGAGAAGTGGTAGCCATAGAAAAGTGTACATCTTTGTCAAACATAAATGCCAGATTCATTTCGCCTAGTCCGCGATAGATTTCGCCTTTGTGTGTTCCACAATGCTGTCATTGTAAAAGTATCAAGTGTATAAAATCTTGAATTTCTTGTACAGCTGTCAATTATAGGTATAACCTAAACTGTTCTTAGTCTTCCAGGTGTCTAGAATTGTCGCCAGAACCCTGTTGTTAGAGATGCTGAAAATGACTGACACTTAAATTTGATGTGGCCTTACTGCAGTTGTGAAGATTTGTTACTACTGTTGACTACAGTCAATTTGCTACTCTCCAGTTTGCCTTTTTAATTTGCCATGTTACTCACACCGAGTTAATGACTGTCTTGTTACATTATTCACTGAAGACATCTTTGCATTTCCTGGAAGACCAACACCTTTTTTTTTTTTTTTTCTTTTTTTTTCTTTTGTACCTTCACTGGATTATCGAATTCTTATGCAGTGCCGTTTGGTGCTAGAACAGCTCCTGTCTGGCTAACAATGCCTAGGCACATGTCCTCCACTTTGACATACAGCCTGCTAAACCAAAAGACCTAGGTCTTCAATTTAGGAGACCAAACAAGTGCTTACCACTGACTCTAGAGAGAAGCATCACTTGCAGCGGACTTGACGATAGCCCAGAATCGCCAGTGCTGCATATGTCCTTGGCAAGGCAGAGCTTGTGTTGGAGGTTCCATTTCTCACACTTCATTTCTCATCAGTCCTCTCACCAGTTGATGGACCTCCTCTATCCTCCATATTCT
Organism: Gnathonemus echidnorhynchus; assembly: GCA_026776725.1. Classification (NCBI taxonomy): domain Eukaryota; kingdom Metazoa; phylum Chordata; class Actinopteri; order Osteoglossiformes; family Mormyridae; genus Gnathonemus; species Gnathonemus echidnorhynchus. Next base: position 21,561,543 of record JAODJU010000014.1, on the reverse strand, counting down.
TGCCCAAGTTTCTAACTGGAACCAACTCCATCATTCCTGAATATGTATGTCTACCCTTCTGAGTTGTTGTGATTAGGGGGTTAGACAAAGGTGACCAGGCACCTCCTGCAGACCACTCTTCTACAGATCTATGGTCGACTTAACAGAAAAAAAACTTTCGTTCTTGGTTTATGGTAGTCCATCTCAGCTGATCAGAGTGAGGTGACCTACTAATACATTGTCTTAGGATGAGAAAAATGTCTAATACTGACACCGTTTTGGTGATTTAGGTTGATGTTGGCATCATTAGATCATGAGTTGCCTGTAGTTTCCAGTACATTTCATGTAAAAAAAATTAGAGGGTTTCATACACAGTGTGTAGGTGGTAGTCGGTATTTTATCGGTATTTGTCTTTGGTGAATTGTGTGTGGTGAGAAATAATTAATGAAAGGGTTTTTTTTTAATTAGAAAAAAATGCGTTAAATGTTAGTATTTTAAAGCAGTATTTTGACAAAGAAGCATTTATGTTTTGTGTCTGGCTTCCACAGCACAACAGTTTAGTTTTTTGTTGAGTCAGTGCCCTTTTGTATTCATCTGCACAAATGCAACACTGAGTACATTTCTCATTGAACATTTTACAAAGTTGCATGAGGTGGAACCTGTTTAGAACTTGGACCGAAAACTACAAAACGATAAAAATGTTAGTGGAAGTATTTGTCATGAGTCGTCCGTGTTCTGAGCGCTCCATCCAGGGTGATCATTTTTCCACCTTGATTTCAGCTTGTCATGAATGTAATGATTTATGGCGTCTCGCATCGTTGACTTGTTCAGATATCTTTTTTATTGGTAGTGCAGGGTCCAGCACACTGTCCTTATGCAATTGCTGGTTTCATAGCGATGCATGCTTCACAATGATAATATCCAAACAGACAGGCAAAAAGGCAATATCATGATTTAATTACAATAGAACTATGTACACATGGAGATAAATACTGTGATTTGAATGTCTACACAAATTTGTATTTGGTATTGTTAACACACCCTTAGCATAAAAGTTGATTTAAATTTTTTTAAACCTTTATGAAAAGCAAAAAAGAGTTGCATTTTCAGCCTTGTTCACAAGTTTATATGCCCATTGTTTCATGTGATGTTTTTTTAATTTTATTATTAATAGTATTTGCCCTGCTGTTTATTTCAAATGATAAGTGCATTATGCCCTTACTGCCTCTGGCCCTGGAGTGGACTTGCTGTTGCCATGATGATGCACTAATGATTAGTTGGGAGGGGGTGGGGGGCTAACTGCCAGCATTTTGCAGTTAAATTGCTTTACCACAAGAAATTGCATGAATATCAGCTGAAATCTATTGTGTCCATTGTCATAAATGAAAACGAGATCTTGGCCTTTTCCAAATTGTTCATTTTTGTTTTCCTTGAACAAGTAGAAATGGAGATCTTCAAAGGAAGAGCCTTAAGAATGTCCAACTTGACCATTTAAGGCGGAGTTTCTGTGCACCACTGTTGAGGCCCTGAACACACTTTGTGGGTGTCTTGCTGCACTTGACATTCTGCTTTCCTGCTGATTTTGAAGTTTCACCAAACATGTTGACCCGTACAATTTGGAAGTGGGCCCTAATTAAATTAATGCGAAAAGGGATGGCTGTAGGCATGTTTCAGACATTTGATTGACAATCCTTACTGGTTATGACTGTTTACATGAACTCTTTAGGCCTGGCCCCACAGTAACTTATGGTTTAAACGGGGTTAAAAGTTCTGAGAATGATTTTTATATCAACCCTATTACTCCACCAGCTAAGAGTGAGAAATGTTATGAAACTTTCTGAACATGCTGACAGAACAAAGACTTTCTACTTTTATTTTAATGTAAGTGATGCTTTTCTAATATACTTACGCTTTTCTTTTCTTCAAAAGCAGCTGTTTTTTTATGAGCTCTGATCAAAATGTGTGTACTCAAACATGCCAAATTACAATTAACATAAATTTCCATGTACTGCTAAGCAAACAGGGTGCAGGAGAGGCAGGTTTATGAAGGAGTGGACAGAGACAGAGGCCTGCCGAGGTCGAGTTTGTAGTGTTAAACAAACCTTGTTCTCACTGCTGTGTAGCCTGGAGGATGAGGTGTGAACCTCTCATGAGTCAGTCTCCAGGGTCTGCATGCGTTTGTTAACCTGGGTGGTACCCCTGGCCCCCGCTATCTCTCTCTCTCTTTCCTGCCTACTGTAGACACAGAATTACCAGATTGGTCCAAGATACAGGATAGGCTGTGGGGTTCAAGACGCAGTTCATACTTAACCCTTGCAGTAAAATCGTTCCACCAACATTCCAATAACCGCATTCCATATGATGGTTGCTGATTAGATGTGTGGTGTGCTACGCTTCTGCTCCCATTCATGCTGTCATCTTGTCAGCGAAGAATGTGGTGGAATGATTAAGCAAAAAGAATTAATCTTTAAAACCCAGATGTGTGCAGGTAAACTAGAGGCCTTTCAGTCATGGCAGCTTTTGTTGTAGATAATGACCTGCATGTGCAATTTCATTTTGAGAGATCCTGAATTCTACCCAGAAATTAGTCTGGCAAATATGCAATCATTTCTGCTCTTTTACTGTTGGAGCCATTCTAGTAATTCTGTTTCTATCACCTCCTCTGCACATTTGGAAATGGTGCAGAAAGGAGAGCTTTGAATCAGTAGAACTTGATATCCACTGTGTTTATAGAAATGAGCAGGAGTATCTGTGTGGTAGTGACCTCAGTGACCATTGAGGGGTTATGTGGTAGGACCTGTGCAGTTGTAAAATTTTAGCAATAACGTGAAACAGCAGGACAGTTTTTTGATAGGTTTTTATTGTACATATTACACCTGCTCAGTTCCATATTTCATTACTGGATACACAAACAATACACCAACAATATTGGCAAAAAAGAATAAAGAAAAGTAAAGATATTCAGTGTGTTGTACTGTTATTGTATATTCCTCACCATTGTACATTTTTCCTGTTGCCTTTGTTCTCTGAGCTTACAAGCTCACCAGCTGACCGGTCTTTAGTAGCCTCTAGTATTCCTATGGTATATGGCCATGGTGCCTTAAGTGTTACTGTTGTCTATGGACTGTCAATATCCCTGGTACTTCTGCTTGTTCATTTTGTTGATGCACCTTCTTGGCTCCTAGCTGGTATACAGTGGTATCTGCTATCACTTTAGTGGAACAGTCTGCTATAGTATAGTACCCTTTACCTGATACTGTCAATATGCAGCTTGTTTGTTTGTTTGTTACCATAGCCTTATGTCTACAATCAGAAGGTTTCTTCGAGTTCATTGCTGTAACAAGACCTAAAGTTTAAAATTTTTATTGAGTACTTTGCTTTTATGCAGTTTATCTTATGTGACACTGTTTCTTTGTCCATGGCACTTAAAGTCAAACAATACCCAGTCTCTAGTGAAAATGATCCTTTGCAGGTGCCCCTGTTGGAACAACATTCAAGTGCTTTGAGGTATCTTCAGGTACTGTGTCCCTCCAACATAAAGTTAAGAGGGAGGTGAAATACAGTTCTGTATTTTACTGATGACCCAATCCACAGTATTCTGAAAGGAAATGTGGCTTTGGGCCCTGGGACTCTCAGTAATGGATTAGGCTCTGGAAGATGTTGCTCACACTCTGACAATCACTCCAGTGTAATAATCCCCTTTGTTTTAAAGTTTCTTTCCCATGGGGCCATTAAGGGTTTATTATAATCCTCTTTATTTTTAAGAAAAATGATAAGTTATACGTATGCGTAAAAAGGAGTATGCAGACTTTTACAGCTAAAGGGAGATTGTGTGATGGGACAATTTCCTTAAATGTGGTGTTTTGTCCCTTAGTTCATTCAGCTTTGTCTAGTTTTGATGGGACATCGTAAGTGAGATAAAATGAAGTACAGACACGTTGAATGGAGCATTAAAAAAAAAAATCTAGATTGCTTCGTTACAGAGCAGTAATATTGTAGACAGGAGACTGACACTGTTCCTAGTAGACTTTGGTGGCCCTTGCAGTGGGTAGGTGTCCTGGCAAGAATAGTCAGGAGAATTTTCAGGACATGAATGCCATTTGTGAGTTTGGAAACTATTATGAAGTGAAATTATGTCATTGTTGAAACACCACAACAAAATGTGTCCTGTATTTAACCCACATGTGACATCATGACATAGAAGGGGGCAGCTAATTCGGCACCCAGGGAGCAGTGCCTTACTTCAATGGTACTCTGCTGGTCAGGGATACAAACCAGCAATCTCTGAATTACAAGTGCACTTTCCTAACGATTAGGCCACCACTGTCAACTAGTGCATGAATAATTCAGGTAAATTTTTAAAACATTCTCCATATTGTAAATAATGGTCTTTTGCAGAATACAATTTTATTATATTTCTTCTAGTAAACATTCTCTACATAAAAATTCTCATTTAATATAAAATGAGACTTAAAACATGCCATGTAAAATTTCATTCCACAAATGTTTTACAGAGAAACTAAGAGTAATATGAAAAAAACAGCACTAGAGTACTACATGTATGCAGAGGGTACAAGATCTATGGCTGGCATACAGAACCATGCGGCTCCTTTGAACCCCCCTCCACAGGTGCAGGAAATCCCACAGCAGGTGCCTGCACACTGAGGTTCAAGGACAAATGTAGCACATCTGCAGATACTCCACACCACCAAAGGGATGGGGTTATACAAACATAAAATACAGATTAGAAGCCAGCTGGATAGTTTAGTTTTAGACTTCAAACACAGCTTAGCATTTAATTATAATCATCCATAACAATCATATGCAAGAAGTCTAAAAATGCCGTAAGTGGCTGACCCTTCACTGTGACCCCCAATCTTGCTCTCACCTGTATATGTGTGAGCGTTTGTCTCAGGGAGAGCAAGACAGCGTAAGCAAATAAAGGATTTCCCTGACAGGAAATAAAGTATCATGAAAGAAGTGGACAGAGATACAACACTCTGGATGACAAACATTCTTAATCTAGAAGGAAAATTCTCAAGCCAGTTCATCAGTCAATTCCAAGCACATTTTCCAGCAATTTCAAGTACCAAAGGTGGTACAGTAAAACCCAGCAAGTATGTAACAAATTATTCACCGGGTTATGGTGACACCAAGAACCACTGGCTACAAGCAATGTAAAGGAGTGCAGAGCTGCAGTGGGGTTACTGTCTGTGTTTAAAAGAGAAAGACCAAGCACAGTGGGCACAGTCATGAGAAAGACAGCAGAGAGCAGACATACACTATATTTGCTAAAGTTTTGGGACACCTGCCTTAACATGCACATGAACTTTAATGACATCCCATTCTTAATACATAGGCTTTAACAAGGAGTTGGCCCACCATTTGCAGCTATAACATCTTCAGCTCTGAGAAAGCTGTCCACAAAGTTTAGGAGTGTGTTTATGGGAATTTTTGACCATTCTTCCAGGAGAGCATTTGTGAGGACAGGCACTGATGTTGGACGAGAAGGCCTGGCTCGCAGTCTCCGCTCTAATTCATCCCAAAGGTGTTCTATTGGGTTGAGGTCAGGGCTCTGTGCAGGCCAGTCAAGTTCCTCCACTCCAGACTCGCTCATCCATGTCCTTATGGACATTGCGCAGACATGTTGGAACAGGAAGGGTCCATCCCCAAACTGTTTCCACAAAGTTGGGAGCATGAAATTGTCTAAAATGGCTTTGAATGCTGCAGCACTAAGAGTTCCTTGCCCAACCCTCTCCACAAAACTGTACACTTGGCAGGATGCAGTCAGGCAAGTACCGTTCTCCTGGCAACTGCCAAACCCAGACTCATCGATCAGATTGCCAGACAGAGAAGCATGATTTGTCACTCCAGAGAACACGTCTCCACTGCTCTAGAGTCCAGTGGCACTGTGCTTTACACCACTGCATCTGATGCTTTGCATTGCATTTAGTGATGTAAGGCTTGGATAGAGCTGCTTAGCCATGGAAACCCATTCCATGAAGTACGCACTGTTCTTGAGCTAGTCTGAAGGCCACACGAAGTTTGGAAGTCTGTAGCTATTGACTGTTGGTACTGTGTACCTCAGTATGCGTTGTCCCCGCTCTGTGATTCTATATGGCATAAATGGACTTATTTCACAGGTGGCATCCTATCCCGGTACCACGCTTGAATTCACTGAGCTCCTGAGAGCGACTAGGTGCTTCATTTTATACACCTGTGGCTATGGACGCGATTGGAACACCTGAATTCAATGATTTGGAGGGGTGTCCCAATACTTTTGGCAATATAGTGTGTCTGTAAGGCTAAGGGGGGTGAAATCAACTAGGTCATTAGAAATGTACACTGTACAGTAAGTACTTCATGACATTATAAACACACAGCAAAACTCTGAGATAATAAAAGTTTTCTGATTCAAATGGTGATCCCTTAAAGGTATGGCTTGCTCTGACAGTTTTAACACCTATGTTATACTTAAATTGGCCATCCATCCATCTTCTGAAATCTATTTTGGATTTGGGGGGAACAGCCTTTCCTGGAGGCTATGGCTGCAAGGCAGGTAACAACCCAGGATGGGGTGCCAGCCCATCACAGGACACACTCACACAGGCATACATACAGGCAATTTGGCAACTCCAATTAACCTCAGCATGTTTTTGACCTTTGGTCGGGGGGAGGAGGAGAAATGGAGTACCCAGAGGGAACCCCATGATGGTATGGGGAGAACATACAAACTCCACACACATGGAGTAGAGACTCAAACCCTGGTCCCAGAGGTCTGAGGTATCAGTGCTAACCACTGCACCAGCATACCACCCATTTATGATCAATTTTCTATTGATTTTGTTGTTTGACAAACACCCAATTGTGTTTCAGATAAAAGGCAAGCATATTTATGCCCTAAAACCACAAATAGTACCATAACAGTACTATGCTACACATCATGGTGGAGATCCCAAAGTGACCCACACATAATCAGCTTCCTTCAGTCCCAGTACCAGTTGCCCGGTTAACATATCAGTATGTCTTGGCTGTGGTGGGTTCACATTTTTTCTCAAGCACATACAAACTTTCTTGCTAACATTCCAACCAGCAGTGCTCTAAATTCCCCATTGCCTCCCCCAGTCTCGTGGTGCCGGGAGTGGGACTACTCATTATGCCTGGGCAGAACCACGTATGCTACTGTATGTGAAGCGTGTGAAGGTGCCATTATCATCCGTCTCTCTGATTGTGGTGGCCCCATGGTTAAGGTGTCCGGGTGGGAGGCGGTCACGGCAACTGAAGGTGGCAAGGACGCCCAGGCGGAAGCGCTTATTCATGAAGCAGTAAATGATGGGGTTGACACAAGCAGAGGTGTAGGACAGCAAGTGGATGAAGGATATGGGAGCTCCTGACAGCAGCTGGATGGCAGAGCGCTGGTGAAAAGCTCGCCAGGCATTGGCAGTAAAAACCGGAGTCCAGCAAAGGAAAAAGAGGCTGACAATTACAATGAGCATGCGGATAACCCTCTTCTTGGCCATTAAGTTGGCTGTGGAGCTGTTACTACACACACGGCTAAGCTTGGGCTTGTTGCTGTCAGATGTGACCACCCCCTGGGGGTTGGGTTGTCTTGATTGCTGCAAGTGCAGCTGATCCTTCTTAAAGGGCTGCAAGTAGCAGCCGTCTCCATCATTGGGCTTCATGCTTCCTATGGCAGCCTGTCTCTCTGGGGAAGAATACAGCGATAAAGAAGCAGTGCTGGCATGTCACAGTATAACATTTCTGGATGTGTGTATGGGAGAGTGAAACTGTGTTTATGCAAAAGTTTGAGGTCTGTGAGTGTCCATGCATGGGTGTGTGGGAATGTTAATATGTGTGTGGATCCTTTGAGTATGAGTATAAAATCAAGTAAGTGTCAACATAAGTAAATATGTAGCCATTGGTATGGAATTCCTCAATTCTCACTCAAAATAAAATATATAAATAAGTAAATAAAAAATATTCCAATAATTCATGTGCCATTTTATTTTAAAATAATTAAAAAATTTTATAAGCCTATAATTATGTTTTTCATAATACATAATTTTGTAATTACGTTGTGATTAGTCTTGGTTAATTAAATACTAGTGTATAATATGTACTTATTATTACTTAAATAATTCAAATGATATTTCACTATAAAGTTCAAATTTTCACATTGATGTGTTTCCGAATGACAGTTTTCCAAACCAGATTTTTATTTCACATTGATCTTGTCAGTATAAGATAAGTACTCATATGTGCATGAGTGTGAATGTGTTATATGTGAACGTATATATGTGTCAGGGTGCATTCTCTACATGCAGTAAGCAAATAATACACAGCAGCGTAAACGTCCTTCAGACTTATTTTAGGATTCTAATATTACATTTCTTTATGAGGTGAAACAGTTTTAAGTACAGACTAAGGGGTTCCTGGGCATTTTCCTACCTCTATTGCTTTTCCTGCTCATAGTCTCAAATTTAATTCCCCTGTAAAGTTCCAGGGAAATGAGCCCATATGCTGTCATCATGACTATGCCTGGCACCAGGAAGAGGAGCAGCAGAAGGAGCACATACCTAGTGAGGAACAGTAAAGGGAACCGTATGAGGAGGAGACAGACTTACATTTACGGTGGAGGAGCAGTAGCAAGGGCAGTAACTGAACAATAAAAAGAAAAGTAATAAGAGGAATCCATTCCTGGATGCAGCTGTAGTAAGAAGTATAGACATACCTGGATTGAACAGTAATAGGAATACATATCTAGGAGACAAGACACTCCTGATTGAAAGTTGATTTACTTTATGCTCCAGATAATCAATTACTGCTTGGTTAATAATATCTAATGTTTAATATGCCTAACTCGGGCTAACATATGGATAATCAATCAAAACATGGTTTATTTTGAGTATATCTGAAAGACCGATTAGCAGTTTTGAAAAATAAAGGCATGCTTATTAAATAATGCTGAAACTCCACAGAAGCTGAAGCATGAGATGCTCTTACCAGGACTGCTGAATCACGTCGCTGGGCCATACGAGCCGGCACATGTTTCCTGTGCTGTTGTTGTCGTGTCTAAGAGGTACCAGGGTGCTGAAGATAGGGTAAGGCAGCATGAGCAGGAAGGAGAGAACCCAGGTGGAAGAGATGACCTTGGCGGCGTGGGACTTGGTCTGCCAAGTCCTAGAGCTGAGTGGATTGCAGATGGCGCTGTAGCGCTCCAGTGAGATAGCCACCAGATTGAAAGTAGACACGGTCACTGAGATGCCTGTGATTTTGAACAGGAAACATGTTGCATGGGCTACATATGCTAGCATTGTACAATTTTTATCATTGTAATTATTATTAATACTTTTTTATAATAATTATTATCATTTTGTCAGTGGCGTAATAATATAACATTTTAAAAAATATTTCAATGGGCATAATGATAATGATTATAGTGATTAAAATATGATTATTCTGAGCATTTACGTGGCAAAAACACAATTTGCAAGAGTTATAACGTTACTCTTAATATCTTTGCTTGTAAAGCTGGACTTAAGAGCAAGGCTGCAGGGTTGTAACAGAAGATGAGTCCAGGCCGTTCCTTGTGGTTTAAAAATTTAACAATGTACATCGAACTGTTTCCAGACATACAGAGCTTGCAGTTCCATTCTCTTTATCAATAGCATCTGAAGTTTCTAATAAATATTAACAACTCCTAGCACAAAAGCAGGGCATGTAATAAACAAAGTAAAATTATCATGTTTATACAGCAGTCATCAAGGGAGCTCAAAAGTTTTCACTCCTTTTAAACACTGTGCCAAGTTAAATAAATGTCTGTACTATTCTGTGTTGGTCACTCCATGACTACCCAAACAAACAAGGAAATGTATTCCTAAGTTAGATAAAGATCAATAATGTGTCTTCATGAGCAAACCTTATTTCATACTAATTTCAGGTGTCAACAACATGCTACAACGTTGTTACAATTATGTAGAAAAAAAATCAACAGCACTTGACCAATATGATTCTCCAAAAATATTGTTATAGCCTATAATTTATGCCATTAATGCCATGACTACTATAAAAAAATTCAAACTTTACATTTTAAACAAAAAACTGAATAAAAAAAAATTGTAAGAGATGTTTTTACAATCTATCTCATTTTATCTTTTTTACATCCACCAGTACTTTGTTTAATTGTACCACTCCACTATGTTTAATTAGCACCCATCCATCCATCCATTCATTTTCTGTAATCGCTTGTCCTATTCATTGTCACAGGAGGTCCGGAGCCTGTCCCGGAGGCTATGCGTGCAAGACAGAGAACAACCCAGAATGGGCCGCTGAGCCATCGCAAGGTTTTAGTCAGAACCATAACCCTATCTGGGTAAGAAACACGTGTTTTTTTCCTACTTTCTTTTTTTAAAATTTTACATATGCTTTTCTAAATATATGTAAGTAAATGACTATACCACAATGTCATCATTCTCAGCCCTAAAAATGAATGTGTTGTTTTGTAGCGTAGATATGCATAGTCGCACTGGTCTGAAGCGTTTCCAAGATAGATACTTAAAATGTTATTCTACATTTAGCTCATTTATCTGACACTTTTATCGTAAGTGATTTACAGTACAGGGAAGGGTTACAAGAGAGGGGGTGTGTGTGCTCCATGATATTTGGGCCCACAATATGTACTTTGTTAGCTCAGTGCCATACTTGGTCGGCTACATAAACCACTTAAACAGAATAAAATGCTGCACGTTATTTTTGTTGTTGTCTCCTTCTTCTTCGTAAACTGCTCATGCTGTCATGCTTCCAGCAACTGCAATTTGTCAAAATGATTTGGTACCAATCACCTAAGTCCACAGTAGGCTAGCATAGGATATGGAGTGATAGGAGACAAAACCCGCCGAACCCTGATCTCACCCATGAAGTACATGGCCACCTTGCACATGCCGCTGCCGAAGACGAAGTTGCGCATGACGTTGGGAATGAGAGTGAAGGGCATGCAGAAGATGCAGAGCATGAGGTCGCTGGCAGCCAGTGACAGGAGGAACAGGTTGGTAACAGTTCGCATGCGCTGGTTTCGCACCAGCACAGTGATGATCAAGGTGTTGCCCAGCACACTCAGGAGGAAGATCACACTGTATAGCACGATCCGCACCGTCTGGTTTGCATCTGAGAAGCACAAAACCAGCTGTGTGTGTGCGTGTGTGTGTGTCCTGGAGGGCCGGAGCCCTGCACATATTTGGGTTTCCCCTCATTTAACACACTTGATTCAACTCCTTGTGCTAATTACCACAAAGCTCTGGAGCTGAATCATTTGTGGTGAAACAGGGAAAACTAAGCTACACAGGGCTCTGGCCCTCCAGGACTTAAGTTTGACACTCCTGATATATACACTCCTAAATTTTATTAAACATAGCGAAGCAGCAAAGCTATAGCCTACATTAATTATACATAGGCTTGCCTAAAGTCAAACATTTTTGTAGTACAGTTCCAACCCACTCCTTGACAGTTAAATCTGTTTATGAATTTACAGCAAATATGTCATTTATTAAATCTTAAAAGTTAAGCTTTTAAGTTTTCCATATTAAAGAATTTGTCATTACAACGTTAGTTATTAATTAAATTACAATAATAAAAATCATTACTTATTGTTATTGAAAGTCACGCATAATGAAATATTACATCTTAAACAACCAGTGGAAAAGGAGAATGTTAAATAAGATTAAGCCTACCTTTCAGCTCCGGTTGCAAGTCCACTTCACTATAGCAGTCTGAATCGTTCTTTATTCCAAGGCCGCATAATAGTTTGTAAATATCAGTGGAATTTATGAGCATATCGTGCAAGGTGAATGTCTCCATAGCCGCTTATATATAACACGAAAATGATCTCTAAATTCCACTCATTGACGTACAAAACATTCCATTATAAAATGCCATCAATATTTGAATTTACTCTGAGCCAATACCCTATTTAAATAACATATATTATTACGATTGTACCCGACAGAGGAATTTCTCGCTTCTTCGTACTATACATTTTACAAGTACGTTTTCATTAAAAATACGTTATATTACGTTACCAGTCTGTTACAAAGGGTTTTTGATTTCTTACGAAAAAGAACGCCACAGTTACCCGTGATCCAATCTTGTAGTAAGGGAAGTAGCCTACTGTGCGGCTCCCTCTCGTGAAGTTGGGGTAAAACACCAAGACCGCATTACGAAAACTCCGCCTTTCCTATAGGCCTACTTACGGATAGTTTTAACAGTGCCAAAGACTACTTTCTAATTAGATTAAACTGCACCCGATCAGATAAAGATTTACAATTATACATATTAAATTTTAAACTTTGCGAATTTTACTTTTTGTCAGGTGGGATAACTTTAAAATATTAAAAAATATAGATAGATTCTTTATTGTCATTGTATGTCATACAATGAAACTCTGTTTGGTGCAATCCCATTAGCAGGTTCGATATGCGATGAGATTTATGTAAAACTTTAGGCTGATAACTTTTCCACAGAGTTATAAAACGTTTACTATTATTATTATTAATATCAACGCGATTCATTTGAAGATTGATAAATACAATATATGTAAAAATCACGAAGGGAGTGCTTATTTACAGTGAATCGTTCAGGAAAACATTATTTAAGTGTATTCCACACACAAAACGCAACTGGAATAGGCCTACGTTTTTACAATTCTAAAAGAGAGTTAGAACCTGACATGCAGCCTTATGTGATAGAATCCTGTACGCAGTTCGTTATTCTGGACCAGTAAAAACAAACAATAAAAAAGTGAGGCCTTCTTGGTAGCTTTTTCATACCTCTATTATTTTTCTTAGTTTTTCTATGTCCCTTCAATTTCAGTTTTGATTCATTGTGACTTTATTTATCAAACCGCTCTGACCCAGTTTCAACATTACCAATTTGTAACTTAGGATCTGCCAATCGTACCCTAGCTGAACATAAATGTGTACCTTTTTAACGTATAGGACTCCGAGGAATATTTTTTTTGTACCACTGGGGGTATTTTATTGTTGTTTGTATCTTTGGGTACAAAACTGCATCTGGCCTGTAACTTTTTTTCCTGACAGTGTAGCTTGTTAGGATGCAGGATAAACGTAGCATTGCGTGTGAATTAATATAACAGGAACATATATTCAACACGAAAGAAATGGTCTTCTTTCAATCTTTTTTTACATTTTGAAATATTGCCTTTTCAGATGGCAGAATATTTTCAGCTGAGTCTTTCACTGAAATTCCGCTCACTTCGGATGAGTCAGTGATGAAACTGTTATAATCAGGATTAATTGCACAATGCTGAAAAAATAACTGGCTGTGGGAACGCAGACATAGACGGCATGTGGTCACCCAGCTGTCCCCAGTCTTTCGCTGTATAAATTTCAGAGCCTAGCAGACGGCGCTGTGAGAAATTGGTTATTTCCCTCGTGTGTCGGTGAGTTTGAACCATTCTTACCACGACGTTTGACAGATATATGCCCTAATGCGTAATATATCGGGTTATAAGCCTGCAAATATGTTTAATTTCCATTATTTCAATACTTATAATGAATAGTATATCGTGTATGCATTTGTATATGTTATACTTAATAAAGCAAGATAAAATCAAGACAAACACTATTGCAGCGATCTCTGTGCAGGACCACAATATTATTCGCTTTATCGTTATAACAGCAATTAAGTGCAATAATAGAGACACTGATTTTAAGTACTTACGACGAATAGTATAGGTATTACAATGCAGTCCAGTTAAATAGGGTGCATACTGATTAAGTGGGACAAAGGGTAAACTGGGACACTTATACGTTTGGTACACTTATATCTCTACGCCTCTATGGTCTATTAATCTCAGTTCTTGAGTTTTCAATACTAAATACCTTTATGTTTTAATATTTATAATATTTATAATGAATAATCATATATTTAAGGTGAGACAAAAAGTAAAATTTAAAAAACTGTCTCAATTTATGAATATCCACCCCACAAACTGAAAGGACCATGTCCTTTTATAACCACGGAACAAATTACACGCCAGAGAGTAGCACCGTTTCGTAGTTAATATTAATCGGCACTGACATCTGCTTGCGCAGCGCCACTATTAGGAACTGATGTTCGTTATCTATAATTTCCGTCGGCGATTTCTTCGTCTGGGGCTCAACCACACAGTTGCTTAGTTACCGCGGATGGGGCGGAAATCGAATGGACTGCTGAAATAAAATCGGAATAAAATAACGTTAATTGCAAGTACGTGATGGATGAAGAAGTGGGGGTGAACATAATAATTGCTCAAGTTGTCCAGCGACTTAAGGGCAGTCATTTACATTCTCACCTGGAAAAACAGGCCAAAGTAAGTAGTGTGTAATGCTGTGTCATGTTAAACCTCTGAACGTCCAACTAGTTAGCGTCTAGAAATGACTGATGATTTAACATGCTTCAACACATTCTAACGAAAATGTATCTTGAACAAAGTATTAAAACAATTTCCCTATAACTAAATATTATGTATCATGAATTGCTTGGTTAGGGACAAGTGAAATGTTTGGCTAGCTGAATAGCGTCATTGCTAAAAAAAAAATCTGAATTGAAGATAACCGTGCCTTTGTACTATCGAACTCGAAGCAATCAAATTAGTAAATATTATAGATAAATAATACTTGTCACAAGGAATACATTTAGCTGAGTGAATATTTGTTAACACCGCATATATTTCATATATCTTCATGGTTCCTGGTGACATTTTTCTTGCAGGAATGTTTACACAGACCGGAGATTAAGCTCGAGTGTATCAAAGATGACGTACGGAGTTTTCTAAAGGAAACTGGTAAATGCTAATCATGTCTTTTGAAGCATTTTTTTTCAGTTTCTCCTGTATCTGTTTAACTCGTGCTCTAAATCGCTACATTTGTAACCATAATGCAGTGGTTTACGTCACGTCGACGGAGTGCAGTTTTCTGAATATCTGACCGATCTTGTGGATTATCTGACAGCAATTCGTAATATTAAATCTTGGATGGGCATAAAATAATCATTGTAGTGAATTAAAATGAACACTCAAAGTACACTGAAGTATAAAAATGTCATTTGCTTCAGAATTTCGGCAATATTATTGTACGATTTGATGATCATTATATTAGTGTGTCATAAACTGAGGGAAAAGGCTTTCACTTAACATTTACATCAATGTACCAGTAACAACTTTTTAAACCATGGTATCAGATTAATAGATTAATTTCTTGGTATATTGAAATGCTCTCTTTAACAGGATGGGAGAGAAAGCTGCAGAATGCAGTCTATCGGGAGTTGCACACGTGAGTAGTAAATAGAAAAAGAAAGTGTTTCTGGACTCTTGCAGACTTATAAATGTAGCCTGCTGGTGAAACGTAACCCTTTTCTCACTTTCGATGGAGAAGAATTTACAAAGATTTCACATATTTTTGTAAAGGTCTTGTCATGCCGTTACATTTTCTCTAGACTCTTTTATGGAAAATATAGCACATGACTACCTTGGAGTGCTTGCAGTCAGCTAAAGCTAATTATAATCATGCTTGTAAATGTGCAAGTTGAACTTCGCCTAATAAAAATAATAATAATAAACCTTTCTATAAAGATAATGAGACTAGTTATAACTAGTTTTCTTATAAATAGCTAAGACTATTGTTTCTGTACAACACATATTGGTCTTAGAAATGGTCTCTCTGTATTGAAGTAAGTGAAAATGATTAATTATACAACACAATGTATCAGGCAAATGTAACATTTAGACAGAAGGAAAAAAATTAATAGATATGCTATATACTGTGTGTGTGTGTGTGTGTGTGTGAGAGAGAGAGAGAGAGAGAGAGGACAGCTTTGCTGTGACTTGAAATAGATTCTGTTTGTGTTACATTCTTTTGGAGCAATGTGACATTATTTGTTCTATGAAATTCCGCCAGATGTTTTGTTGGAAAAACCTTGCTGAAACATTTTGCTAGGATAAAATCTGGTGACTGGGGTGGCAATGT
This sequence comes from Gnathonemus echidnorhynchus, assembly GCA_026776725.1. NCBI lineage: Eukaryota > Metazoa > Chordata > Actinopteri > Osteoglossiformes > Mormyridae > Gnathonemus > Gnathonemus echidnorhynchus. The sequence continues at coordinate 21,545,545 of JAODJU010000014.1, read as the reverse complement.
ATCATTTTACTGTTCTCCAAAACATTCTCTGAAATGGAAAGAAACGTTAGTCTGATAATCCCAAATATATTGTATGGGTGAAGATCTGGACTTGATCAAATTTTGAAACCAGTCACATTGTTTATTTGTTTATCTGTAATTCTGTATGTTTAATTGGTACATCATGCCACCAGTTCTACCAACCTGAATTCCTTTTTGTATTTGGCGAATAAAGACTTGTCTGAAAATTGACCTTAGACATTCGAGCTTGTGAATATAACTGAAAAAGTATTTGATGTTTTTTTTGATCTTGAATTTAATCTTATGAACAACAACAACAACAACAACAAATTTATTTTTGTATAGCCCATTTTCACAACATTACATTGTCTTAAAAGGCTTTACAGCATCCCCACCCAAAGCCCCCAGTAAGTAAGCCATAGGCAACAGTGGCAAGGAAAGACTCCCTAGAGGGAAGAAACCTTGGGAGGGACCAGACTCAAAGGGGGAGCTCATCCTCCAGGGGCCGGCAGGGAGAGTCACTACTTTGCAAAAGAATTTTGTGAAT
>JAODJU010000014.1:21491880-21509609 GCA_026776725.1 Gnathonemus echidnorhynchus | reverse complement strand
GGTTTAGCATTTTGGGCTCATGGCGACTGTTGCACACCCCTTTGTTTCCCATATTACTTTATGTATGAATTTTAATTAATTTCTTAATGTTCGAATGTTTCCGTATAATGTGCAATGGGACAATACATGAATGGCACTAATTTAACGCCATAATGATCAGACACCATAGCTTGCAGGAGATGAAGCTTTGTCTCTAGAGATGTAAGAGCAGTCTTGAATTCAGCCGATAGTGTGGTCCGGTGATTCACCAAGGGACTTAGGTGGCGGGCCCTTCATCTTTGGCACAAATAGCATCTTTTTTAAGCTTGTTTAGCCAACTTAGTCACATGGTGTAGCAGGCAGTACCTTATAAGTCTTAATGTACAAATGGAGTGACAAGCAGTGTATTTTTAGGGGTTTAAAATAATATGAAAAAAATGTAGAGGGAGCGTGAGGCTAAGAGCTGATTTATTCTCAACCTTCACTATGCGTCTGAGTACGCATCATAGGGCCGGGATATACTTCATGTGGGGCGACGCATACGCAATGCAGCACATACACAACACAAGCAGTGTACTAGCTATACTTGCACACATAGTTTATACCTATCTTGAGGATTAAAGGTCATGTCCACCAGGGGGCAGTGTGAGAAAACCATCTTGGTTGGCTCCTTCATTTCCGGTCTCACTTGTTTGTATGAGGTTGTGGCATGAAATGTTTTGCTACCTCCACAGCGAGTTGCTAATTTTGTAATACTGCTGGAGCATCCTCTATATTTTAACTACTGCTCCACAATGTTTTGGTAGTTCACTCTGCCACATATCATTTTACTACTCCAAGTTGAATGTTGTTAGATATCTCATAGTAGTTAGTATTTTGTAATTAGGCTGCACAATATTGGAAAAAAGTGGCATGGCTTGGTAGCTCTGTGATTAGCACTGTAAGGTCAGACCTTCAGGGTTCCCACCAAGAACAGATGTATTGCTTAATTGCTCTGTGGTTAGCACTGTAAGCTGAATTTGTGTCTCAAAAATACTAGTCTGTCAATCTGTGTCTTGCAACACTGTAGTGGAGAAGTGGTTATGGAATAGCAAAGAAATACTACCATCTAGTGGTACACTATTATCACTACATCAATTGGAGTGTGCTTGGACATTGACATTAAACCACTTAAAATAAAAAATCTGATATACTTTTCTATGATTTTTTTAATCTAGAATTTTTAACAGTATTATATAATTTTGTAAGGATTGTATTTAAGTAGTCGTTTACTGTGAATGGTGAGTAAATGTCTTTTTGGTCCTGAATTACTAAACAGACTTTTAAGCTTTCATGCTTCTCCGATCAGCCATAATATGAAAATTACTGAGAAGTGAAGTGAATAACATTGATTATATCGTTACAATGGCACCTATCAAGGGTGCCATTATGTATTAGGCAAGTGAACAATCAGTTCCTAAAGTTGATGTGTTTGCATGAAAAATGAGCAAGCATATGAATCTGAATGAAATAGTGATGGCTAGAAGACTGGGTCAGGAAACCTTCAATATGGCAGGTTCTGTGGGATGTTCTCAGTATGCAGTGCCTTGTACCTACCATAAATGGTCCAAAGATAGTCAACCGGTGAACTGATGACAAGGTCATGGGTGCCCAAGGTTCATTGATGCTCATGGAGAGCGAAGGCTAGCCCATCTGGTTTGTTACCACAGGAGAGCTACTGCAGCACAAATTGCTGAAAAGGTTAATGCTGACTATGATAGAGAAGTGTCAGAAGACACAGTGCATTGTAGCTTGCTGCGCATAGGGCTCTTTACCCATAGATCTGTCAAGGTGCCCATGCTGACCCCTGTCCACTACTTAAAGCGCCTATAATGGGCATGTGAGCTTCAGAACTGAACCATGGAGCATTGGAAGAACGTAGTCTGTTCTGATGAGTCGCGGTTTATGCTACATCATGTGGACAGCCTGGTGTGCGTGTCTTTACCTGGGGAAAAGATGGCACCACCATGCACTAGGGCAGAGGTCAGCAACCTGCGGATCGCGAGTCAGAGGCGGCTCTTTGTCGTTCTGAGAAGAGCCACAGCCATGTGGTCAGACGCATTCACATTTTCATGTTTTAACATATTATGATAATATACTTTTGCAAAGATAAATTTTTCATTTAGATATTTCCTTAGTTATATGTGAATGAGGTGATCCACCACACACTTCTGTGATGTCTTTACTGCACCATTTGCATCTTTCTCAAAGTCATTCTCTACGACAAGATTACGTCTCCAGTCAATTGGTATGCTTTCCAGAGTTTTCTTCAGTATTTGAGATTGGATGTATGCTTCAGCATTTATTGGGATTCCTAATTCTTTCATATAGTTCTTTCATATAGGCTTCATCACCACGGTTTCCCAGGTCTTCATAAGAATTATTACATTTTCTTTGATTTACACATTATATCCAGCTGGGAGCGGTGAGTACATTTTGCTCTACTTGGTCAGCAGTTACAGCAGTGAAGTGGGGAGTGGAGGGCAAGCAACTGCAGAGCCACACGAACTTTACTCATGAGAAAAAAGGGGTAACGGTGAAGAGTATCGTTACGGAACTGAACAATGTTGTAATATTAGTCACCTTTGAGCTGTTACGTGTCCAAGTGATTTAAACCTGAGTTACTGCCCCCCAAAAATAGTTTTTCTTTTATTTTTTGAAAGTCCTTTAAGTTTTGTTTTTGTGTTAAATACATATATACCCATATCACATTAAAATCATATTTCAAACCCCCTTTTCTAACCATTGCAGCTCTTTGTAAATCTTTGGTCACACATTTAGGATAAAATGACTCTTTGCTTTAAAAAGGTTGCTGACCGCTGCACTAGGGGAAGAATGCTCTAGAGTCTAGACAATGTTCTTTTGCAAAACTTTTGCTCCTGCTATGATGTCACTAAGCGATAGGAGTTTTTCAGCTCCGTTATAATCTTACGGGACCACCATCATATATTCTGCTCTTCATTGACTGAAACATTATTATGTGGTGTATGACAATATATCACATACTTATTATACTAGTGTGCTGCAGCAAGTTATGCTAGAACAGCATATTTACAGCTGCATGATATTTTTTTGGAATAGCTCATAAAATATTATCCATTCTCATAGACGCATTGTTAGCCTCATATGGATTTTCATATTATTTTTGTCTGTAATAGTTATTAATTATTGTATTGCATCCATTTAAAGTGCAATGGAGCAACAACTAAGGGGTTAAAAAAATCAGAGGAAAGCAAATTTCTAAAAAATAAAAAAATAAAACATTCTAATCGTAGTTAATGGAATACATTTGACTGCTGAAGTCTGTTATAGACTAATATCTTTGGATTGGAATTGGTCTCCATTGATACCAGTGTTCCTTTTGTTTGACCCTGCAGGTTACGTATTGCCTTCAAGTGGATGGTCCGTGCATTTTCAGGCTACCTTGCCACTGACCAGCTCCTCCTGCTCTGGGACCGGATACTGGGGTATGATTCATTGGAGATAGTTGCTGGTACGTTAACCATATTTGGTCCAAGATAGAAGTATTGTTCTGCATACTAAGAACAGGGAGCACAAATCATAATGACTTAAATGAATCACAACTAGAGGTAGTGTCTGTTATTTGCTGTTCCATCCACTGGCCAGATCTGACTGACATAATATGACACCAAGGGATTGGTCAGCAGGACTAATTAGTTACTGACGTTCTTTGTACTGTACTGCACGTCTTTAAATAGTGTAAATTAATATGTGTATTTGTGTATTAATGTTAATAGTAAATGTCATAACCGTGTAATGTTTGCCATGGAACGCATGTGTTTCTTTAGCATGTAAATTGTTGGTTTCCTTGCCTGTACCACTGCAAGTATTAAACCAATAGTGGTCGTTGATAAAGAGAGCAACTTCTATTTTAAAAGAGTTGTCATCTCCTTTATTAAAATGACTTTGTATGCGGGTCTGCTGCATCAAAAACATTCTGCGTCCTCTAAGGTTGTGTGGTGACAGAATGGTCAGGTGGTGATATGTGACAGATTGTTCTCACCGGTGTGTTTGACTTCATGACTTGTGCAGCTTGCAGCATATGCCCACCTTCAGAAACGATGTTCCAATAATATCTGTGTTAAAGAAATGCAGAGTGTTGAAAGCTGCTGCTTTTTGGGTGGGTGCCCTCAGTCTGTGGTGCATCATGGGTGTTTTCTCCACTCTCCTCTTCAGTGCTAGCTGCGGCAGTGTTTGCCTTCCGGGCTGAGAACCTGATGGAGGTGACGTCATTGGCTGCGGCTGAGGTGAGTGTGAGTTCCTCCCCTGTCCCAGTCAGACCCCCCAAAATAGCCCCCGAATTCCAATCATTACTGGTAACTTAGTCTTCTGCATGCATGTCTTCAAAATGCTGGCTGCTCATTTAAATCCAACCCCATGTCCTTTACAGTTAAAATGTTAACGGTGTAGATGTTGTGTTGTGCATGCTTCTGTCTTTATTTGTAATAAAACATAAACTATTGATATATTCAATTGCAATATCAATAAATCAAGAGGAAGAGAAAACTGATCATAAAGTGTTTGCCAAACATTTTGTACCTGATGGATGGGGAAATGTACACGTTAATCTCTTCTACTGCTGAACTAGGCTAACTAGACTACCATCTGAGTTTTAGAAGGCTGGTGAATTTCAGTTATAATGGCTGCATGGTTGAGAGATGTAGTAAATGTTAAAATGAGCCCTTTAACTAATCCATGGTGACGCATAGACCTTATATTGTACCAGTTTTAAGATGCTGTGAGACATTTATTTGCTAGGTCATGAAGCACCTGGTTCACTAGAGAAGGTATCATACTGTGGCTTTTATTTTTAGCCTGAGGCCAAGGGGGGAAATATTACACTCTTTCTGTAAACATGATAGGTCACTAAATTTAATCTGAAATCCCAAAAGGCCAGTGCAAGGAGGGTTGAATTTGCCACATGGCTGTTGGGAGGGGCAGTATGATCAAATTTATATTTTTTTAATCCAATGTTTTATTTTTTTATGACTTATCTCCCCTGTCCATTTTTGGAATGATGACTGTAACGGTGGAAACTGTGTTGTGGAACTGTCAGCCATCTTAATCATTTGACTAGTGACTCTCTGACTTAAACACAGGCAGTCCTTGCCGACCTTTCAACTTTGAAGGTCATGCCCCTACTCCAGATCTTCCTGTTTGCCACAGTCATTTGAGGATCACAGAAAGCTTGTGACTGCCAACCAACCAGTGCAGGTGATTGGCTCCAGTGCTATCATCGAGTATGAAATATAATTTACTTTGTCCTTCTCTTTATGTATAATATTTATATGCATATTATAATAAAGTATATGTATGTGGTATTTTGTACAAAAGATGTATTCTTGTATGGTACATAAGTATATTATTGTGATTTATACATGAAATAGTAAAACAGGACACTGTAAATATTGCCAGGAAGTGTGGCACCAGAGTGGAAACTGCAGCAGAATGGCCATGTGGCTGTGTGGCTGGACTCTTACTCAAGGGTGTTGGAGGGACATAGATTTGGCCCAGCATTTTATCGGGGCCCCTGAATATGAACAATTACTACATAATTGGTAAATTCTACCGTGGGTGATCTATATTTCTTCAGATTGATTGTGGCAACCCTAGCAGGGGACACAAGATGTTAAGCTGCACCCTTGCTCATACATGTCAAATTCTGAGAGGTTTGCCACTACTCAGACCATGCATTTGTGTGAGGCCCTGGAAACCAAAGGCCAAAAACAATCACTACAGTGGGAGGTGGGTGAGGCAGCAAAGTCACTCCTGCCCATTTTTCGGACCTGCCCACCATTTGTTTTGTAAATGAGGGGCAGCTCTCTGTACTGAAGCTCATGATGAATGTTAAGTGCCGTAGATTTTGTTCCTGAGAGGATCTGATTATAGATTTTTGCTTGTTTTTACCCAATGCTTTTCTGATTTTGAAGCATTAAAATCACAAACGTGTTATTTACTGTTACATGCTGAAAGACGTGAAAAGAATGAATTGGAGCAGCAGTGGTACAGCCTTCTCTGCCTTCTCTGCCTTCTCTACCCTCTCTGTCTTCTCTACCCTCTCTCCTGGGTTCAGATGCTTTTCCATTCACAGTAATGTAATTATTGGTACCTGTTTCTGCGCTAATTAACATGCATTTAATTGATGTGGAAACTCTGTATGAGTCTAGTGGGTAATCATATCTATTATTTATACAATGAACTCAATCTGCTGTAAGGCCTCTGAACTCTGGTATTAGTATATTAATTGTCATATTGATGCCTTTGTTTGCCCTGATAACATTTGATAACACAACTTTAAGACTAAGAATGTTGAAGTAGGGGTATTGGCATGGTGGCATAATGCTTAGCATTGTTGACTCACTCCTCTGGGACCAAGGTTTGAGTCTCCACCAAAGCTCCATGTGTGTGGAGTTTGCATATTCTCTCAGTATCGTCGTGGGGTGTCCTAGGGTTTCCCCCCATAGTCAGAAAACAGGCCGAGGTTAATTGGAGTTACCAAATTGCCTCTAGGTGTGCATGTGTGAGTGACTAGTATGTGAGTGGGCCTTGCGATGGGTTGGCACCCCATCCTGGGTTGTTCCCTGCCTTGCACATGTAACCCCTGAGACAGACTCTAGACCCGCATGACCCTGAATTGGATAAGTGATTACAGAAAATGCATGGATTTTGGAGTAAAATGTACAACAGCAAACTTCTACTGGGAATTGGCAATGCTTGAACAAATCCAGTTTCTTTAGCTATTGTACCTTACCTGGTAACTGTAGCTTCAAAGGGCAGAAGAGTATATGTTATTTATTACTTTTATGATATAATAAAATTACAGTTTTTTCTTCTAAATGGTAATATCCTTTTACATGCTGTTTTAGTTAAAATGGTATAATGTCTGAGACAAGTTATGTTTTATGGACAGCTGTCTTTGTTGCATAGTGAGTGCGCTTCAGTCAAAATTACTGACATTCAGTAGTAGGTCATATCAAGAGGACTTTTTGCTGTGGAGAAAGAATTTCCGAAATTGCTTCTCCAGTATACCATCCATCCATTCTATAGGTGATAAACTGGAACTGGATCAAATTTTGAGATAAATTGCCCAAAAACAAGCAGCAGTGCTATGTGTCAGCAAGGGAAGGAAATGACAGCTGTAAAAGATGTATGATAATGTGAAAACAGTAACTCTATAAATATTTCACTGATCTTTTTCAAATTTTGCAGGCACACTGCAGAGGTGATAAACTGGAAGTGATCAAATTTTGAGACTGATGGGGTAACTGAAGGCAAATTTATACTTCACTTTTCTGCATGCGCTTTCATGCACTTTCAGGCTACAGATGGTCATGTTTGCGGGAGATTGTGTTTCTTTCTACATTTGGCTGTGGATATGGATTGTTGCAGTCGGTGCATGTGTGCAGGTATGATATTCCACCAGATCAGGGGAGGGCAGATGTATTGCAACAAACACAAATACAAGCAATGTAGTGAAATGGGTATGCTTTTATGAACAATTTTAAGGTCATTAATCTGTGCTTGGGCGGTATTACAGTAATATGGTATCCCATGGTATTTTGAAAGCCTCCTTACACAGCTGCCCACCACCACAACTACTACAACAATAGCAACTACTCTGTCTCTGCTCTTTCATTGTTGACCACTCATCTATGATAGTCAGTGCTGCCACCTACTGGAAATACCTAGTCAGTTATATTGCACATGCACCATCAACGCACATGGATGCACGATTTCTGCTAGACATCAAAATCTGGGCTACGCACACACCAACCACAGCCAATCTCCTGATGATGAAATTTGCATCACTTCCCCCCCAAGCGCACCTGAAAAGCACAGGTGTAAGATTGAAGTATGAATTAACCTTTAGACAAGACACTTTACCTTGAACAGGATAACTATTGTGGATGTTTGTTTCTCTGATTTTTGGTGAGTCTTATTATCACTTCACGAAAATGTTATATGGATGGAAATCTTCCCCAACAAATATACATCAGTTACCTAAGACCAGAGCTCGAATACTGAAACTACAACAACAAAGAGCAGATGAAGGTGAAGTGTGATGCAAAATATTCAAAATTGTACAACTTTTATAATGTGATCACCATACATTTGTATGTTTTATGGCCAACAAATGGAAATGGAACAGCAAATTGAAGCAACATGTAAAGAGAAGAAGACACAAATTAACTGCGAAAGATATGTGTCAAATTAAACGGGAGACTTCCAGAAATTCTGTAGAATCAAATTCTAACATTTTCCAAAACTGCAATTTGAATTAAATTTCCAGAAGAACAAGGTGCAGTGTGCTATGTGACATTGCTAGGTCACAAAGGCCGAAACATGACCTCCACTGAATAAGGCACTCAAGATAAAACATCAAGAATGGGCATAGATACGTCTCAAGGCTGATTTTACAAAGGTTTAATGGACAGATGAGTTTCGAATAACTCTTGATGGAGCAGATGGATGGGCCCGTGCATGGACAACTTCAAGGGCCAATGAAGTGCTGGAGGAGTGATGATGTGGACTGCAGTTTTATTGCCAACTAACTGGAGGTTGTGTGTGTACAATCTAGGTAGCAGTAATATTTGATGTAAGAAGAAAATGACAATGGGGTCTGTATGTGTCTGTATGAGCCCTGTAGGAGCTATGGACAGATTGATTTTTTTCAAGTGCACAATGTACTAAAGCAAGACCAAGTTCAAATGGGGGACACATTGTACATTATTGTAAAAATTTGAGCGAAATAATTTATTACTGTAAAACTCAGTATTCGTACATTTCACTGCAGATTCTGGCTTTGTGAACATATTTTCTTTTGGCAAAAGCACAACCAAAATGTAAGCACAACTTAATAAACAAAAACTGAAACTAATTAAATTAGATTTTAATTAAATTTTATTTTATTTTTATTAAATTTTTATTTAATGAAATAAATTGAGACCACATTTTAGCGATTTTGTGAGTGAGATTTAGTAAATTGGGATAAAGTTAAACTAAATTGTATGCATGACAATGTGCATATGAAATTTAGACAAACAAACTGTGCATAGATCCTCCAGGGTACAGTACATACTATTGGTGTATTTGTTATTGATCTTACTGTTATGTTACAACAAATGTTGGTTATAGTGCAAATGAGAAGTAAATGGAGGGTAAATATTTAGAAAGGTTGGTTAGAGAGATAGAGAGAAAGACAGACTTTATTATCCATTGCAGAAATTCTTATCCACAGCACTGTACATCTCAGAGGAATCTACATCACATTTTACACCTGTCATTACACAATGACAATGGAGAATATAACACAAACACCATTATCTCACAACAGAAGTACAAGGTACAGCACAGACGACACGTGACAGCAGACTCCTGATTCCCTCAGTGACTCTTAAGGGTACCAAGCTTTTACACCCAGAGAGCAGTATAGTGAAACAGCAGGTGAGAGTTATCCTGTGCTACTGTAAATGCAATATGTTTGATGGCCCTACAGTTAAGCTCTGTGAGGCTGGGTGTGGGGAGACCTTTATCTTGGGAGTGGTATTGGTTATACGAGTGAGTTTGGCATTGTTTGTGACAGAGTGCATGTTGAAGAAATATAAATATAAATGAAATTTTCTTAAGGTATGGACACTAAGATATACACAAAGAAATACAGTTAACCACATAACTGTTGAGGGAATATTTTGTAAATTGTAAATTGAATATCAGAAATACTCACAAGAGACAAGAGAGTCACTTTTCCTTGGACACAGGGTCTTTATTCAAGCCCAGTTAAACAAGGGGAGCAAACGGGCAAACTTAGGTTGGGCTGCAGGCGAAGCAGCTCCAGCTTCAAACAGGGCTTGGCAGAGGAGGGCAGCGGGAGCGAGGAGGTTTCAAAGGTTGGAGGGCTGGGGCAGGAACTGAAAGGTAAGACACGGGGACCCCAGGCAGAGCAGACAGGTGCAGTGGGCTGGAACAGGCAGAGGCTCAAGGTAGGGCTCACTCGACTGAATTGGACTAAAGCAGCGGGGGGAGAATAGAGGGGGAGATGCTAGATATGCTGACAGCACAACACCACATGACTTAAAAATCCCTTGGGCTGTGCAGAGAGAGAGCCCTCTCTTAACAGGTCGGACACAGGTGCGGCTTGTTAGCTGCTGGCTGGCTTGTGGTGTGGGCGTGACCATAAGTGCAATCGTACAATAAATTAATCTGTATAATTTCTGAGTGATGTGTCATAACTAGAACTCAGAGCATTCAGATAAAAACACATTTATTGGCTTTCACATTTCCAGCTGATCCATCCAGTGATTCTAGAATTTGTAGAAGTTGGGCTATGGGAGGAGTATGGCTAAGATGGGGGAAGGGTAGGAAAGCCCCTTCTGCTATTAGGGAACTTAACAGTGCTGAACCTACTGGACTAGTAATGATGCTAATGGGAATTTAGGAAACTAACCACTGCTTGTACAAGATGGGGGTCATCCTCACACTGGTATCCCCTGGGACTGAGATTTTAGCAAGAAAATCCCTGAATGTTAGCAGTGATTTGCAAGTATTTTGCATGCTTATGTGGAAAATTTAACAGAAAGACTAATATGTTTTCTGAAATGGTAATGTTAATGTCAATAAATATTCACAAAGGAAAACATACTGATGCATATTTTTGGACCATATCCCACTTAAAGTGTAGCATACTTATGGTTGTAACATCCAACCTTGTTTAAAATCTGAAGCGGACCTACAAGAAAAACATATGAGGGAATCCACAAGTTGTATACTAACCACTACCTGGATAAACGGGTGTATTTGAACAAACTTAGCAGGCTGAATATAGTGGAGTCCTAGAGGGAATCTTAGTCTTAAAGTAGAATATTCCCATCAGATTTCATTGACAAACACTTGCTTTGAACATTGCTATTGCCTATATAAATAAAAACCAATCAAACGCTTTACAGAAAAATCACAACACATACAGAAGAAGCAACATGGATCTAGCACAAAGGGACAGTGGCATCACTTCAGGGCCCTTGTACCCCAAAACTATCAGTCCATAAAGAAACCACAGTTGTCATATTGGATCACCCTGGGAATTTTTCCACCAAACAAATCAAGGGAGGTGCAGGAAGACAGAACGAGGGATGGATCCACCAGTATCTATGTAAGTGTTCCTTTAGTTGGGTAGAAGGGGGATGCTAATGGTAGTTCTCAGTTGGGTAGTCCAATATAGCTCTCGGCCTGTATTCACAATGCATCTTAAGGCTAAAAAGAGCTCCTAACTTGCTAATTTAGGAGAAACTCCTAAAAATTATGAGCGTGTCAGTCCTAAATGTACGACTCCCAATTTTTTTTTACTAAGAGCAATTCATAATAAAACATCATTACTAACATCATTCAGCTAAAATTCTGATATGTCAGATCTAAAAACTAAAATCAGCTGTCATTAGGAGTCTGCACATATAGAGGATTGGTGATCTATTTTTCTCAGTTCGACATCTTGGGATGGCCAGAAAAACTGTTCCAAACCCGGTGAATAACATGACACTCCAACAATATCAAGTGAATGGCAACTTCGGAGAGCTATATTTTGGATTCTAAACTCTGCTTCTACATGACTAAGATTCTCCACTTATTAGACAGAACATGATAATTTGTACTTCAGCCCTCATTCAATCATATTGTACAGGACGATACAGTCCCAGTACTACCACACCATTTTCCAAACTTTCCTCATTGTGTCTCTCCTTTCTACTCCTCCCTTAAGCTTAGTATCTGCTCCCCCATGAGGGTGTAGTAAGCATAACAAAAGAAACCTGGTAACCACACCAGGACTTTCCTACATGGATAGGTGTTATCTTTCTTATAAAATAAGTCAACTAAAGGGTTAAGTAGCAACTTTTCAAATAAATTCATACCTAAGTTTCCTAATACGTTTACAGTTCTCCAGCCCCAGATCTATTTTTTACACTAATTCATAAAGATCTTTATTGCAATTCAGCAATGATTGGGTGAATGAATTATAAATTACATTTTTTTCCCCAAATGGATATATGCAACTTTACTTAAACTCCTTGAGTAAATGGCTCCCTTTGGTGTATTACGAGTAGTCCTAAGATCTGCCTTTGCACTGTGCATTCTGGACAGCTGCCGAATGATCCCGATCCCCCCCCCCCCCCCCCACTCATATCAAATTATGCTGCTTGTATGTATTTTTTCCCTCTCATCTGCCTGCCTCTCTCTCTCCTTCACCCTGGCCTCTCTGGAGCAACATTTTGTATCACATATGCCACTTGTTTACCAAGACTATCACACCTGCCTTGCTTGCCCTGCTGCCACTTTGCTTCCTATCCTTACCTACAACCATTTGCTAACAAAATCTGGGCCTGCTGAGAAAACTTCACCTTGCACGCCACCCACCCAATTTTACTTTATGTAACATCTGAAAAGTGCTGGGGCCGCTGAATCTCCCAGTGTCCAAACCCCTACTACATACCCTACAGCCAAACCATCAGTGCTGTGAAGATAAATACACCATTCCTCACAACCCGAGTGGTTTATTGTACCAGGAACTGTCCTATTCCTATTTCTCTAAAGCACATTATCTTTTTATGTACAAAATATAGTGTTGTCCAGCATATTATATTGGTCCTTTCAAGAAATGCTTAAATATTAAACTGAAATATTTGAATAAATATGATTAAACAAGTAAGATTCACTTGCTGATTCTCAACTTGACAATGACAAGCAGGGGCATGTGGAGAACGAGATTCTCTTAAAAATACATTATGAGTAACTTTGTGTATCCTTCAAAGATTAAACAATTTTCTTTTTACACATACCAAACACGTATTTCATATTTAAAAAATTACCACATTTCACTAATTTCATTAGTGATTCTCAACAATGTATGAAAGGCAGCCAATGGCATCACGCCATGTTAGACCGTACAGCCAATGGTAACGCAAGATATACAGGCAAAAACGCACAGGGCTCATCCATACGACACTCCTAAGTGGGATAAAACAGGGAAGCCACAGCAAATTAGCGGTGATTCCGCGTTTTGTGCTTATGAGAAATGCAATTTTAATATATATATAACATGTTTATTGCTAATTCTGGTGGTTAAATATAAGACCTAAGTATGCTCTGGTTGCAGTAATAACAAACAACTTGCGTACACCGCCAACACAAACACACACGATATATATATATAATAAATAAACATATATATATATAAATAAATAAAATGTGTGTGTGTGTAGAATGGGGGTGTGTGGGGATGTGGGGTTGCGGACGAATAAATTTGCTGGTGCTGATGTCTCACGATTTGCATGCGGACTTCCGCCTTGCCGGTCTAGTCCAGTGTCGAGCACTCAGCTGTAAAAGCGGAACACAAAAAGACAGATGTGTCACTTGATCTTATGAAAACCAGACGTTTTACTTATATAATAAAACTGACTGACTGCGTTGGACAAGAGGTTTTTGGCGTTTTGTTAACCGAGGAGTTACTCAAGACAGATTGTAAATTAGGTAGTTAATATGTTTTTTTAATTTCCTGTGGAAGATCCAATACTTTCATTTGAAGAGTATGTCTTACTGCTTCAGTATAGTAAAACATCAGTGATGTGTGCCTACTGTATGTGGACGTACAGAAGCAATCTGTCTTGATTCAGTCGTAAGGATTGGATTATTGCACTTTAAGGCGGCTTGGATACATCGTTTCTTGGCAGCAAGCAACTGTATTTTTATGTTTTTTATTTTATTTGTTTTGGCTGGAAATTCCACGTTTTTGCACTTTTGGTTTTGGAAGTTTGTTCAACTTGAAGTCACCATTTGCCTGATATTTCAAATCGTTTAATATAAAGTGTCATTTGAATCGCCTAAGGGATTCAAAACGTGTCGCGTTCACTTTTTGGTACACAGTAAACGTTGTATAAATGCGGTTTTTCAAGTTAATTTAATGACACGGATAAAGTTCAGTTTTGAACCTTGCGTATATTTTATAGGTATTTAACGATATGTTTACACTAGTCACATTACTGTAGCATATTTATATATTTTCATATGGAGATGCATTAGCGTTTTTAAAATCGTGAATTTATACAGCAGTTTAAATTGCTCCCTTTCTGTGTGAAGAACTGCTGTTCAACGTTCCAATCACGAAATTCGATTAGTTCTAATCGATTTCTAATTGTAATTCTGTACAAACATCAGTCTATGGGCACGATTATGATTTTTACACTCGAGTAAAATCTGCTCGAGAAGACATCGGATATTCTCAGTTTTCGTTTTCTTCAACGGCGCGAAAAGGATTTTAAATCTTCCTCTGCGATGACTTACTTTTCTCAGGCTGTGATTTTGCTGCTACGTGGACTTGTGTTTTCTGCGGTATTCGGATTAGAGAGCAGGTACTCAAATGATCAGTCGAATACTGCCATCTCTGACGGCCAAATCATGGCCACAGGTAAGAATATGTTTACACCTTTTGGCTTTGTCGTTGTCTGTGAGTCAAAATCGTTGAGCATGATTGTTCTAGAAGTCACCAATCTGGTTACGGTGTGAATTACCTTTATGTGTGCATTGCTAAGGAATGCATGAAACTAGCCTGCACCCAATGGACACACAAAAGGATTAGACAACGGTAGCATGTACCATGTTACTCTTAATGTGACTATATGTGTATGTATTGCATTCATAATTATACACCGACCTTGTAATACTTTGTCGTAGCAACAAGTTTCATTGGGGGACCTTTAATTTGAGCGTGGGTTGGGGTTAATCGAGCTCTCCATCCAGTCTCTTTCAAACTGCTATGGAGGACTGTTAGATTTGGGGAGATCTTCTGCAACGCGATGACTTTGCAATTTGCAAAGACTGCAGCGTTTTGTGAGAACAGCTGTAGAGCCAGAACTGTAGCAGGAATCAGGACGATGCGTGTCTGAGATGGGGCAATCCTTACACCTGCGCACATTTACATACAATCCAGCCAAATAGTCTCTTTCGCTGACCCAGTTTGTCCCCTGTGAGTTATTTATTTATTGATTGATTGATTAATTGATTGTTAATTTTAGTGTAAGATCTGCTCAGAGGTTACCCAGGAGAAGAAATTGATAAAACTCTTTGGGCAAAATGTAAAATTAAAAATGAGTGAGGGCACTATATGTGTGTTTGTTTGTTTTGAGGTCATATAGAGGAAGCACAAAGATATGATGTTGATTGTAGAATTTGATATTATCTATCTATCTATCTATCTATCTATCTATCTATCTATCTATCTATCTATCTATCTGTCTGTGTTTGTCTGTCCGTCTGTCTATTTCTCTATCTATCAAAAACCAGATTATGAGAAATAATTTTACTCTATGAAGGAAAGTGAAGATTCTTAAAAAATGAGACACAATGTTTGCTGCTACTGGAAAAGATGACTAGGATATCACATCATTGATGGACTGTATAAAGATAACATTTTACAATTATCTACATCTCTGCATGAATTGTTCCTAAAATGTGACTTTATCTCTGAGTTATAATAATAAACAAAGATAGTCATATTTAACTAGTCACTTATACAGAGAAGGTTACCAGAGGGTGCCACAAAGAAAACTACTGTTCTTCAAAAAATCATGAGAAGAAAAACACTGCATAGCAACAACACTCAAAATTCTTTCCAACTGTCAAACATGGTGGAGGGTTTCAGTCATTGATGGACCAATGAATTCCAAGTTATATCCAGAAATTCATCAGTAGAATGTCAGGGTGTTATCTAAATATAATATTAAAATAAGAATGGATTTTAGAATGGTCAAGTCAGAGTCACATTGTTATGCTACAGCATGATCTGAAGAAATCAATTCACACTCGAGAAATCGTGAAAATATCAATGGACTGGAACCATTTTGTGTAGAGGAAAAGGACAAAATATCTCCTAACCACTGTGCAGGACTGGTCATTGGTTACAGTTTCTGGCTATATACAGTAATAGAAGTCACTGAAGTTCATTTCCATTTGTTTAATAACGATAGGGCAATATAAAATACTGTGTGTGTAATTTGTTTAATAAGAATGATAATTATGACTTAGATGAAGATCAGATCATATTCAGGTCAGAGACATTCATGCTGAAAGGGGGCAGTGTGTGGCTCAGTGGGCTAAGCCTGTGTGCCTGTAATTGCAAGGTCACCAGTTCAAACCCAGCGTCTGCAGGTCCTTGAGCAAGGCCCTTAACCCCCAGCTCCCTGGGCACCGCCATGGTTGGCTGCCCTTTGCAGACAACTTACTCCACAAAGAGCAAGTTGAAGGAGGCATAAAGACAATTCCCCCCCTCCCCAGGGAAGTATAGATTACTATTAGAAATACAGAAACTATAATTATTATTAGAAATACAGAAACTTCTAAAAATTGCTTCAAAGCAATAATATTGTTATTGACTGTTTATGCTGTTAACTGTATGTTATTGTTGATCCTTTTTATATTTCGGTCATCCTGATTGCTGCATTAGGACATTCAGTTTCTATTTTAATTTGTAGAAGACCCCTGAACCATATAGTGTATAATCTGTTTATAACATGATGGACAGTCGTGTGGCTTAATGGCCCTGTTGGAATTTTAGAGTCATACATTTATTTAGTAATCTTAGTTGACTAAGTAGGTTGACTCCAAATGCTGAGTGCTCACCTGAAGATAAAGAAAACATAAGAGAATATTTTATTGGTTCCGGGGGAAATTCCTTTATACAGAAGCCGACGTATAATGCAAAACAAAGAGAATGTGCAAACACATTACACATGCAAATGATATTGTTTATGAAATAAATAAAGATAATGAAGTTAAAGGGTGGTTTATGTGCAATTTGCATAGTAAAAGTCTGGTGCTGTCTTTTAAAAATGAAATGCTGCCCTGACGTGTTATGGCTGGGGTTGGGGGGGTGGTACGTTGGAAGGAAGTGTTGTGTTACCTAATGGCAGCAGGTAGGAAGGCAGTAGCACTTTGCATACCAGTGACTAAAGGTACTTCAAGAGAGCACCCCCTGGAGTGGAGGGGCAGAATTGTTCGTAATGTTGTCCAAGGACACCAGTCATTCCTGTGATGGAGCTGGCCATCCTGAAGAGTTTGATCAGGCATCACCTGAACTGATGCTACTTCCCCAACAGGCCACAGCATAGAAAAATACACTGGCCATTATGGACTGGTAGCCATGTTTAATAAAGACCAGCTATTCTGGTTTATTTTACTCCAAGGCTGTCAGTGCAGGTGCTGTACCTGCAGCTGATGTTTAGTGCCTCATAATAAAAATAATTAAATCTGTACTTATTTCTCTTCCATGCAAAAGATGCTATAATCTAATATGTACTTATAATCACACATTTTATACTTAAAAGTATCTGCTATTGTTTGTCATTGTTCATTATTACCATTCTCACTAGAGTAAATATATTTTAAGCAGTGGAATTATGTTCATTTGCTATACACATGGACTCCTTTTCTGAAGTCAAATGGAGTTTGCACATGTTGGGTTTTTCTCATTGGTATTTCCATTGCTAACTTCAGCTTTAACAGTGTATGTTTTTGTCTGCAGCTTTTCAATGAACAATCTTATGAATATTCTTTGTTTTTCTGAAGACACACAAAGCTGCTGGGATTGCTGTAGAGGCTGCTGGGATTGCTGTACTGTGCGGGAGTGGTGTAGACGCTGTGTGCACTTGTGT
>JAODJU010000014.1:21471149-21482571 GCA_026776725.1 Gnathonemus echidnorhynchus | reverse complement strand
ATCTCGAAACCAGCCGGCTGTCGCCGATTGGGCCAAATGCTTAACATTTATTATTATTATTATTATTATTATTATTATTATTATTATTATCATCATCATCATCATCATCATAATATTCACATCTTGCAAGAGATAAAAGCTGCCTGCATGTAAAAACAATACATATTAAAAAAAAAAAAAAAAACTGACCGGCCCACATTTAAAAAATGGTCCGGCCCTTCTGGCATTTGCCAGAATTGCCAGATGGCCAATCCGCCCCTGCTCACACCTCTAGGACCTGGGGTTTCCACCAGGGTTCCATGTATGTGGAGTTTGCATGTTCTCCCTGTTTCCCGCCTTATGCCCATAACCTCTGGGATAAGTTATGTGCAACCAATGACGTTACTGCCGAACGCGTTACCCGCCCCTCCCCTTCACACGCACGTGTGCACATGAACACAGGTGAAGTCATGGTTGTCTGGGAAATATGTCAACACAATCGGCTATTATCAAATGTGGCTACGTATACCACAAAGTGTTTATCGTACCATTTTATTAGGGGGGCGCCCCAAGTTAATTTTATTTAATTTTATTTTCTATATAACAGAAGTCATTTAAGGCTACCATTCCTATAGAATAGGTCTATATCTTGTGCTTTTATTAAACAAACTAAATGGCTTTATATTATTTATCTTATTTACAGTTCATCACTGTTGTATGCGCACACAACTGGACACGTTTTAAAACGAAATTTGCCGCCTGCAGTTCCCAGGTTTTTCCTCACCAATCTTCTTATTTGCGCCGTTCAGTCACTAAAGTTTATGGCGTTTCACGAGAGCGCTAGCTGGCGCATTTGTAGCGTAAAATGCGGAAAAAGCTTTTTCTCCGCAATAAATATTTACTTTGTTTGTCCGTAATAAATGCAGACAGCACTTGCTCGCGTGCACCTGTCCCCCGTCACATATATGTGTATCAACATTAAATAACATTAGAGAATTATTTGATAATATTCTTAGCAGCAGCGGTAGTACTGAATACATTATCTAAAACGCCATGCGGGTTGCACTTTATAAAACAAGATTTTGTGTTTTTCATGACATTGATTCGGCTGCTACAAAATTATTTTTTTGCACTCTTAATGTAGCATACATTTATTTTTTATGTGAGTTGCTGGTCGTATTTTAGTGCTAATTTTAGTGCTAGGAAGTTATATTAAAGTGAAGAATATCCTTCAAATGGCAGAATGGTTTATTACCTTGCATGGTTTTCTATGCTACCAGGGATATACTCCAGACTTCTCCTCAAACCTCTATTGGAAAGGTGGCTGGAAAATGGATGGATGTCATTCCTGGATGGATGATTTAATTACTCGTATTACTTGTATATTCTTATTTAATTGTATTGTGTGTCTTTTTAATTATGTATGTCCTTATTAAATGCAATTCAGAGATGGTAAACGGGGGAATAATATTAATAAGATTAATAGCAGCTGTATAAAGTATAATGATTAATCATGATTACCATTAAGTAGTTCTAGAGATAGACAAAATATGTCTGTGTAAGAGTTATCGGTTTGAAAAAAACATGTCATTGTATTCAACTTGAGTTTGGCTGTGTAAGTGCATTATGTACCTCATCTGTTCAACTAGGTATATTCTCACCTATAGCTTTGGTGTCTGTTATGATTTGCCCTATATCTGCCATTGATTCTTGGGCTAAATCTGTTCACCCATGGTAACACACTTACGGAGTATTCAAGTGCCTTATTGATGACTCTTGTTTATTTTGCAGACCCTTGCAATACTGTGATTCCACCATGCATAGGCGACGCAGACAGGTTCAGTCTGGAGGCACTACGGCACATTCACAAACAGCTGGATGATGACAATGACGGGGGCATCGAGGTCAATGAGAGTGTTGAGGTAAGCTCAGATGAGATTCTGCCAAGGTGAAAAACCCCAAGATTTCTCAGCCAAGGTCTGTATTCCATGGGAAATATGTATATCTCTTAGATGTTTTCCACTGGTTCTTGAAATGACATTCGGCTACACCATCTACACCATAACTCTTCAGGGATGCTATGTGGGTATAATTTATAAAATGTTCAAAGATCTGAAGCTGAAGGATTGGGGTTGGATCCCCGCTGCCGTCACCTCCAGATTCACATTTGGCTCAGGACTTTGAAAGTAAAATTTAGGTGAGGATTTATCTCACTAGTGAGCTATGGAGTTTGACCCTGTTGTTCTATATGTGCATAAACATTTCTAAGTATTTGAAAATTTATTGTTAGTAATGAAAAGAATTTCAGGTCAAACAGGCCAAGAAACAAGCTCCTCTAATGTCTTGGAGAAACATTTCAAATGACCTTCAAAGGATCCTTGGTTGCTAAGACGCCCCTGCTGGGTTATTAATATAAACATTCATGACTGTGCTCTTTCTTTCATAACCATGACTATGCTCAGACTTTTATAAACATTTCTTAATTGTATTCCATTGTATTCGGGAAACAGATTTGGTTTTAGCACTGGTCCGCTGCTGTCTCCAGGCCACAACAGACACTTTAGTAGTCGAACTTGTATCCTATTCAAACTTTGCGCAGGTGAGGAACTAAACATGACTAAATTTTAAGACAGATCACCGCAAAATTGCAGCAGTGCTGATGACAATTGATGACAACTGAAGGAGTAATGATGACACTTGATTGCAATTTTGACATTTGACAATAATTCAATAATTGTTTCATGGATCTTTTTCAAATTTTGCTGAAGCATTATGGGGGAGAATGAAACTGATTCAATTTTGAGACAGATTGCAGCAGATTGTAATAGC
Source organism: Gnathonemus echidnorhynchus (assembly GCA_026776725.1). Classification (NCBI taxonomy): domain Eukaryota; kingdom Metazoa; phylum Chordata; class Actinopteri; order Osteoglossiformes; family Mormyridae; genus Gnathonemus; species Gnathonemus echidnorhynchus. Next base: position 21,479,763 of record JAODJU010000014.1, on the reverse strand, counting down.
AAAAAGGGTACTTTTGATTCTTGATCCTATTAAGACAATAACTAAAAAGTTTTTCATGGATATTTTTCAAATTCTGAAGCAGCATTGTATGCATGCTGGACTGGAAATGCTTACATTTTGAGAAAGATTGCCCAAAAACTGAAGCTACACCACTTAATGGCAGCAAAGGTATAAGGGTGAAAGCAGATGACATTTGATCTTGTGAAGTCAAAAAGTATTTCATGGGTCTTATTACTGCTTCACAAAACATTCTATGAATGAAGATCTGCACCTGGTTTCATTTCCAGTCAAATTGCCCCAAAAAAGCAGCAGCAGCAGACAAGGAAGAAAATGGCAGCTGTAGGAGACCCTCGGGGCTCTATATCTAATGTGAAATGTAAAGCATAAAGCGCAAATAACGTTTATGGGCATGTCCAAATCGATTTAGCTATTTTGACAGAGATGAAAACAGACTTTGCGCAAGCGCAAGACAAAAAAAGGTTGTCTTAACTCTCTTGATTATTCAGAGGCGTGTTTTGCGTGTAACATTCAATGAACCAATTAGAATGACACGTCACCTCACCTTTAAAAGGCAGCGGCACATGATCTATGGCAGATTGCTGTTACACATGCTGCGTTTGCCCAGCGTTCCAGATTGCTTTTTACCTGAGAAAACGGATGTTCTCGTGCAGGAGTTCAAAGCACGGGGGCACCACTATTCCACCAAGCCAATCGAGGTGAAGCAGGTGTGGGATGAAGTAGTGAGTGTGTCCTCATTTTCTTGCATCACCAGATCATCCCCTCCGTGCTGAAAGCAGTATAATGATGTTAGAAGATGAGCAGAGCGACTGGGAATGGGGACTTAATTATGCTTGCATGTTTTTTTTTTTTAATTTTGGGTCTGCAGTTTGCAAAATATAAATAAAAGTGCTATCTTTGTTCAAGCAAAACACAATCTATGGTTTTTAAGGTGTTTCAAAATGTTCAAATAAAAGGCAATAGGGCTTTTAACAATGTACCACTGACATTAGAAGTGGTTTTTGTTGGTCAAAAGTGCAAAGCTGCCTTAAAATAGTAACGTGCCAACAATGCACCTGGCCACGCATCATTTAAAAAACACCACTCCTATCACTCCTATGAGCGGAAAGTGGGAACAAAATGCTATTTTGATAACTTGCGGGCATCGCATGAAAATGAGCAATGCTCTGGAACGAAACTAGCGAAACCACTTTGCATTGCGCTTTGTGCTGGTGGAAAATGGGGCCCTTGGTCTTAGAAACACAGTAATTCTAAAAGTATTGCGTGAATCTTTTTCAAACTTTGTAGCCAAATTCTAGGAATAACATATTTGGAGTGGTCAAATTTTGAGACAGACTACCCCAAAACTGAAGCAGTGCTGCATAGGGTAGATTCAGACATTTGAGCCATTTGACAACTCAAGTATTTTACAAATCTTTGTCAACCTTTGCAGACAGGCTGCAAGGGTGAAGTTCTGAACCTAATCAAATTTTGAGACAAATCACACCAAACCTGCAGCAGGGCCACATAGTCATAGCAAAGAGAAGGCCAGCTCAGACACTTGATATGGTCAGCATGATAACTCAAAAATTATTTGGATATTCTTTTTCAAATCTTGCAGATACAATGTGTGTGTGAAGATTGACCTGTTCAAATTTCGTGTCAAATCGCTCCAAAATTGAAGAAACAGTGCTTAGTGACATCAAAGGCCCTGTTCACACTTGACATTAACATGCGTCTCCGCATGCCTCTCGACTGACCGCTTATAATTAGATCTCACTTTCCTGCGACTTATTTAAATAAGGATGTAAATCACTTCGTATGCACAATCTGCCAAACAATCAATGGAGAAGAAGAAATCAAAAGCTATTGGCGCATTCCAAGTTAAACAATCCGCCAAAGATATTTTAATGAACGCCATAGTACTCAAAATGTAATAAATATATCTATAAATAAATGAATGAATGAATGCATAAATATTTTAATAATCAATGTGTCCTTTTATTTTTAAATAATTCCATAAAGGGTATTATTTCTTTGTAACGAATATTTTCTATTTTATGTGTAATCTCAAAATTGTATTTTGTAAAAACGTTGTAATTTTCATCCAACAGTTGACATTATAAAATATTATTTCACATAATGCAAATATGATTTCTTAAATAATTCAAGCTATATTTCACAATAAAGTTCAACTTTTCACATTGCATGCATTTTTATACCACATCAACACGATACAAATGTAAAAGTAAAAAGGTCAAGTACTTAAATAGAAGAAAAAGAAGAAAGAAGAGGTTCATTGTTTCGTGTGATATTCTGAATTATGTCTGACTCCGGGCAAGTTAAGTAAAAGTAGTCAGGACCGGAGTGGGACTGAATTTCTGACTGGGAGTTCAAGCCCCTGGACAGCCCAATATAAAATTATATAAACAATTACACTATTATTATATGTTTCTGTTAACATATCTATTATCTAGGCCATTGAACGCACATTCTTACCTACACGCTTTAATTTTGCGTTCATATAATTTTTAGCGTCATGTTTTACCAATACAGTGGTATCTCAGAACTTGAACTAAATCCGTTCAGACCTCAGGTTTGAATTCTAAAAAGTTTGAGTTCTGATCGAATTTTCCCCATAAGAAATAATGAAAAAGCAATTAATTGGTTCCCGGCCCCCCAAAATTACACCTAAATATGTTTTTTTTTTTTTTTAGCATTTAAACGCACATTCATGCAAAAGTACTTATGTCCAGACGGGGGTGTCACCAGAGTAGGCGGTCCTTCAATGCCGTCCATGAAACATTCGGGCTCACCCTGCTATGAAAATGTGCCCATATGTGTCAAAGACTACCTCCGAATGTGGTTTGAGTGATCGGATCTCAATGTGTTTTCAATCTGTTCAGGGTGAGTTCACCTGTATTTAGCACTGTACACACAGGTGTGTACAGAGCCAAAGAGAAGGATGAGATGATTAGAGGCTTATCCTTGTGAACAAGATGAAACTATTTGTGAATATTTGCTCTATTTACCCTATTTGTACTTTGTTGGGTCTTATTGCAAAAACACAGCATGGATGAAAATCTACACCAAAAAATGTACACTCGATCAGATCTAGAACTCTAACTGCAACAATAGAGGGCTGCAAAATTGGAACTGCTAGCACATGGCAGCTGAAAGCCACTGCAGCCACTATTTTGTAAACACGCATCTTCCATGGGTCTTCTAAACACATATGCTGTGAATCTTACTGTACAGGTGAGTAATTGTAAAACTGTGGGATGCAATATGATTTTCTGAATATTCTGTAATAAAGTTTATGTTGATTGTTGGTCGCTAGCTTCTGTATTTGGCAAATTTTATCTGTAGCAGTGTGGTATACGGTTGGCGTGGATAATTGGCATTGATTTCAACTGTGTGTGTGCGTGTGTGTGGTTCAGATATACCTTACCTTGTGGGGACCAAATGTCCCCACAACATGCTGAATACCCATTTTTTTACCTTATGGGAACTCAATTTTCTAAAAATCCATCACCACAATCAAAAAACTAAAAATACAAATACTCTTGTATTTTGTTAGAATACTAATGGTTATGGTAAGGACAAGGTAGGGGTTAAGGTTGTCAAAGTTATGATTACAGGTCTGTGTGTGTGTGTGTGTGTGTGTGTGTGTGTGTGTGTGTGTTTGTGTGTGCGTGCACGCGTGTGGATTAGGTATATATTATTTCATTGTGGGGACCAAATATACATTCAAATCAGCAACCTTCCGATTGCCAAGCCAGATCCCCAGGAGCCACTACTCCACCCATAGTGTCCTATAGAAGTAGGAGAAACATTAATTGAATTTGGCGTAATTAACTGCATAATGTTACTGACTTATTGTGTTAGTTCAACAGTCAACTGAGCTAAAAATGTTTTGCCGCTGATTTTCATTTGTACTCTGCATCTGATACCCCTTGTGTCAGTGTTCAACAGTTGTCAGCAAGTTTTGATGGGTTCAAGTTGCTATGATACCACTTTTCCATGGTTGTAATGTCCTGGTGAAACATTTCACCGTGTTTGTCACTGACTGCACCAAGGTCAGGAGGGAAGAAGTCCAAATGCAAATGCATAAAAAATAATTTTCAAGTACATCTTGCATTTCATGGTGTTGTGTGCTTCAGACATGTTCTCTGTCAGCTGGATGCATTTTTGTGCTGTGTAGTTGCCAAGAAAATTTTGAACAACATCCTTGAATATAGAGCGGCACAGTAGTCCAGTTTTTAGCATGGCCTGCCCTGTCTCTATGTGTGTGCATTTTGCATGGCTGTGTGTTTGAATGGTTTGTGTGGGTTGGTTCCTCATCCTGGGTTATTTCCTGCCTTCCACCAGTTGCTTCTGAGATCCCCACAACCCTGCATAGAACAAGTGGATATGGATCATTGATTGCTGGATCTTTGAATACCTTCCATGCTATTTTCTCCAGTCCCACTAGATGGTCTTCGAACCCCCTGTTATTGACAATGTGTCTTATTTTTCCATCAACAGAAATGTCTTTCTTAATCTTGGCATCAGTTATTTCTGGAAATATCTGTCCCAAATAGCAAAATAAATCACGTTCCTTATTCATTGCTTTCACACAATTTTTCATCAAACTGAGTTTTATGTGACGAAGAGGCAAATATATATTTGCTGGATCAACAAGTGGTTTTCTGTCCTGGAGCAGAAGGTGCTTCGTAATGTGACTCATTAGCTGGGTTTCCCCTTTCACAAACAAAATAACAGTACTTGCTGTATCCCAGCTGCACTTCTAGTAGCAATACATATACTTTTAGATCACCACCAATATTCCTGCTGTTCTTGTGGTACTGTGGTTTGCATGTTATCATAGGCTTCTTTCATGTGTTCATGTGAAGGGTGGACATCTTCATTGTTGTAACAGGACAACTTTTAGGCTTGAGTTTGACAAACCTATAAAAAGGCAGCATTGTTATGTGTCATGCGCACAACCCAAAGCCGTGAACAATCCATTGATGTCAGTACAGAAACAAAGGTTGTCAACCTGTGTAGAGAAGTTTGACAAATGTTGTTGGCGGGTTTGTCTATTGTTAAGTACACTGACTATGCAGTTGCCAGAGGAACATGTGCATCAACAAGCAGTCAAACTATTTCAATATCACGTGGAGCGTCTGTGTATGTGTGCTGTTTGTATAGCCTGTCTGCCAAGATCTATGTATAGCCAGGCATGCCTATGACAACATTTGCATAGCACCTGCACTAAGTGCATGCCAATAAAATACCCCACAAATTGTTCAGGAAACAAAATAATATTTCTTGTCCTGTGATTTTAGTGAAAAATCACAACAGACCTACAGCTGTTGTTTTTTTCCTTATTTCCTGGAGTGTAGAATAGAGCAGAAAAGTATCGATGTGTTTTTATGGGTGTACCTGTGGCCTCAGGGCCTCCTGAGCTGCAGGTAGGACACACAGCAGACACCTAAAACAAATATGGTTCACAGCTTGTTCACCTCAGAACAGTCAGCATCTACTCTCATGTATTTTTCTGTAAACCTTGATGTAAAATTCTATTGTGCTTCAGAATACAGTAGCATGGGCACCCCTGGTTAAAATTTCTATTACTATGAATACATAAGTGAGTAGAAGGCATAAAGATGATCTTTTCCACATTTCAAACAAGATTAGTGTATCATTTTTGTTTTGTGCAATGTCTGAATAAATAAAAAGGAAAGGAGCACCATGCAAACATTTGAGCGCCCCAAGATATTTGAACTCTCAGATAACTTTTACCAAGGTCTCAGAGCTTAATTAACTCCTCAAGGCTATGGCTTGTTCACATTTTTAGGAAAGGCCAGGTGATGCAAATTTCAAAGATTTATAAATACTCTGACTCCTTAAACCTTGTCCCAACAATCAGCATATGTGGGCTCCTCTAAGCAGCTGCCTAGCTCTCTGGAAATTACAATAACTGATGCCCACAAAGTAGGAGAAGCTATAAGAAAATAGCTAAGCTTTTCCAGGCAGCTGGTTCCTCAGTTTGTAATGTAATTAAGAAACAACAGTCAACAGGAACAGTGGAAGTTGAGGTCTGGAAGACCAAGAGAACTTTTTGAGAGAAGTGCTCATAGGATTGCTAGAAATCCAAATCAAAACCTCTTTTTGACCGCAAAAGACCTTCAGGAAGATCTATCATCTCCGGAGTGGTGGTGCGGTGTTCTACTGTGCAGCGGCACCTGTATAAATATAACCTTCATGTAAGAGTCATCAAAAGAAAACCTTTTATGCATTATCACCACAAAATTCAGCATCAGAAGTTTGTAAATGAAGATCTAAACAAGCTTGATACAATTTGGAAATCGTGGACTATTGAAGCTAAACTGAACTTTTGGGCCACAATGCACCAAGGTATGCTTAGAGGAAAAAATTATACAGAAATTTCATGAGAACAGCTCCTCTCCAACTGTAAAGCACAGGAATGGATTGATTATGCTTTTGTCCCAGCCAGTGGTACAAGGAACATTTCACTGATAGAGAGAAGAATACACTCAAATTTCAGCAGATTCTGGCACCAAACATCACACCATCTGTAAAAAAGCTGAAAAATGAAGAGGATGGCTTCTACAACAGGATAATGATCCTAAAGATATCTCAAAATCTACAGTGGACCACCTGTTGACACAGCTATATTCCCCCATATTTCCAAGTTCTTGGGCTTAAATGTTAAACTTTGAGTGACTTTCATTTTGCATGCAGTAGAGCAAAGCTTTCTATGAAAATAAAGACTGAGTGGTTAGACACTGGGATGTATGACAGATTTTTATCAAATTCTCCCGGTCTTCAGTCGTAATTAATCAGCCTTTGCCATTGCACTTTTGAGCAGTTTTGTTTTTTCTTTCGTTTTGTTGTTTTAGGATAAATATCCATCCTAACCATCTAAATAAATTAATGGAGACAGGCACCCAACTTTATTTTAGGGACTGAAATATTAACACTAATATTGTCCACACTGTGTCACTGTTAGACATTAAGCAGTTATTCTGATGGCTTTGTCAAAGTTTTGGTTTGAAGATAGTGAGAGAAGAAATGTTAATAAGGAAGAGAGGAACTGAAGATAAATCTGGTACATTTGATCACCTCCTTAGCGTCTCTGTCTTCCTGCCTGGGTTTGAGAGGCGCTGCTGTTGCTCACTGTGTAGGGCAGGCGTTGTAGATGGCAGGTGTACTGTGCCTGTCTGCCAAGAAGTCACTCTCTGGGCTCTGGTTACACCTCCGTCAAATACCAAGAACGGAACTCATGTCACTCGGTCGGGGTGAAGCAGCAAGCTTGTCCAGGACTTTGAGTCACATGTAATTCTGGGTTTATGTGTGTATGCATAGAGGAAAGTGCCCCCAAATAGCCTGGACCCTCACATGCTGCACATATTCTCAAATGGGAATATTGCTAAGATGTTCTCAAATGCCCCAGCACTTTTATGTACTGTAGTTGGCTCAGTAATCAAGCTTTACTGTGACTGCCTGGGGGGGTTGGGGGGAGCAGTATTTTGTTTCAGGACAGTGCAATGTGTGATTGGGTGTGGGTTTATGGCAAACAAATCTCAAGTTACCCTGTTATCATCAGAGTCTTTCGCTATGAAATTACACAAGCCAATGTGACATTTTAGAGTTCTGAAAGTAAATTATTACAAAAATGTGCTCATATAAGGACCTTACTCATGTCACTGTGAAATGTTTTGTTTGTGGATGGGACATCTTGCTTATGAGATGAACAATATGGACAGTAAAAACCGATGGTTGGTCTGTGGAGCCTGCTAGCCAATCTACATTGCACTGGACCCTGATGGCTCCCCCCTGCAGGTGGTGGGCCCACTAGAGGGCAGGCTCATGGTAATCCTTCAGGCTATGCCCGGCCAAGCCCCATGAGTGGAGGCCCAGCCACAAGGCTCCAGGGCAAGGTCCCAGTCTCCTCAATCCTGGTGGGATACCATCGTCCACTTACACACTGTGGGCAACGCAAGTACATCGATTTCTCTAACTTCTTGTATTTAGTAGGGCTGTAATGAACATCCCAACTCCAGCGAGTGTGCAAACCATGTTTAAAATTCAAGCTTAATATTCACCCTCCAAAATGCCCCTGCTAAGTACACATCCAAAGTATGTAAGATATATTTTGAGATGAGTTTCTTTGTAAAACTTGCCTTACGGAACTTAAATATATTGGAGGAACCACAAACATTAGACTGAAACTAAAGAACTTTAACAATAAGAAGGACATCAGTGGTGTGCTAATGTAAATGTACATTCTTGATAAGTGACATTTATGATTTAAAACATTGAAGAAGAAAGACATTCATTCATGTAATTATCTCTTTATTCATTGGAAATTTTTGGAATTAGCCACCATTCAAATTCATGAATGAAAATCACTCCTGATTCCAAATCTGGTACTGCCCAGATTGATTTTCCATCAGTTTGACACCAAACATGCCATACCAGCCTGGCGGTTCACACCTCATACCATCTGTATTAATTAACAATTACTTATATTTAGGACTGTCAAAATTAACGGGTTAACGCGGATTAATCCATCATCATGATTAATCTGATTAAAATTTTTAACGCA
>JAODJU010000014.1:21443779-21469543 GCA_026776725.1 Gnathonemus echidnorhynchus | reverse complement strand
CTAATTTCCACCTATGGCCACGAGTTCTTGTATTTGAATTAATGCTGAAGTAACTATTTGGTTGAACAGCATCCAAACCTGTTGGAATCTTATAGACCTGGGTCATGTCCCCCCTCAGTCTCCTTTGCTTGAGGCTGAACAGATTTAGCTCAACTAACCTTTCCTCGTATGACGTATGATGTTATCTGTGTGTGTGTGTGGGGTCATTAACCCCCCATTTGTGCCTAGACCAGTGAGTACCTCTCGTTCTAGGCTAGGCCTTGTCTCAGGCCACCTGGAATCTCAACCCTGTCACATATGTGTGATCCTACAAGGTCATTAACTGAATTGGTCAGTAAGCAAGGTGCCGCCCCCTTACTGATATTTCAAGCAGACTGTACTGGTAATGGATTTGGGTCAGCCATCTTTAGATATTATTTTAATGTTGCCTTCGCACCATTTATAACATTTTAGTATATTATTATAAATGTTTTACAGTAGTGTGCTGTATACTGTACTCTACAAAAAGAAGAGAGGAAGTCAGGTCCAATTTACTTAGGTTTGCATATTCTAAGTACAGATAATCGTTATTATTTATTCAGAATAAAGAAAAGGTCTGAAGGAAACTTCAGCTTGATAACTTTGTTTTAATTTACATAACTCTTACAAATTACAGACCATAAAAATAGAATCAGCAAAAATGATAAATATAGCGTATAAAAAAATTTAAGTTATTGCGACTGCAAATGCTAGTGTGGTGAATACTGACTGACTGCGAGAATGAGACTGAGACCGAGAAAGGGTGATGTGAGATGAGATGCTTGACGCTGAGATGCCACGCTGCCATTTCCACAACCAGAGTTCTTGTACAGCATCTAATATCAACTAGTCAGAGAGCTGATCGTAAGTCTGTGGCGGTCGTTAAACCAGTAGGTCGTTAACTGAGGAGTGTCTGTATTATCTCCCCGGGTCCCAATGGTGACATGCTGGTAAAATGCTTGTAAAAACCTGGTAAAATGTTCTTCAGGTTAAAATGGTTAAATGGTTCTTCGGCAGTCACAAAAAATACCTGTTTATTTCAGAGAGACCAGATGTTATCATGTAACTCACTGAGTGCCTCTCTAGCTTTAGCACTCCAGGGATGTAAACGGCACTATGTACACCACAGTGAATTCCTGTGTCAGATAGTGTGGCTGGCATTTGATAATCAAATGTTCAACTGCTTCAGAACAGTGACTGCTGATGATGGATCAATTTATGCACCAACCTTTGTTGATATACACACAGAGTCCTACTCTACGAGTTTTTCCTGAGAGATTATTCCAGTCTGCTCAGAAGTGTAGCAAACTGCTACACTGAAAGACCGAGTCTGGCATGTTACAGTTTAGCCATATTTCTGTCAGTCAAAGTATGTAGCAGTTTCTTATCTCCTGGTGTACACTTATACGCAACTGTGATGTCTGTTTTATTGTCCAGTGCATGTATGTTAGCTAGGAAGAGTGCATGTATCTAAGCTCCTGTGTGTTCCTCTGCCACATCGCTGTCCTCAGCAGTCTCATTCTGCCCAGCTTCAATTTGAGAATCCATGGTAATTTCACATCTGTCCTGCTGTTAATTTTCAGAGTTCAGATGGATTGTAACATACAGTCTTTTGCATGCTCTTTGGTTGTGCGAATGGTTCTCTATTATCTGCAGTATTGGCTGTTTCTGCAGTAGGTCTTGGAACATATCATCCACGGATATGGGGGGGGACTACTGTACACCGTGTATTTCAAACATCTAACTAGTTCACATGAGGGCTATGGGGCCAACTGGCGCTCACCATAAACATTTAATTGTCACAAATGTACCAGCATAAATTCAAAATGATAAATCTTCAGGTTTAATAGCCAGTGGCCATGTCAACATTAGTTCTGTGTGAACATACATAAGTTAACCTAATGGTAGTGGTGCAGTACTCAAGATCGGTCTTGGCCTTGTCTTGGAATTGACTTTATTTTGGCTTGGTCTTGTCTCAGTCTCGGACGTAGAGGACTCGAGGATTTATTTCAAGACCAGTCTAGATCACTCATCAAAACACCCCAATAATTATCCATCCATTTTCCAAACCGCTTATCCTTCTGCGTCATGGGGGGTCCAGAGCCCATCCCGGAAGCTATGGGCACAAGGTGGGGAACAATCCAGGATGGGCGGCTAGCCCATCACAGGGCACACTCACACATAGGGGTGTGCGATATTGGAAAAAAAAATATCTCAATATTTTCTGGGACATTGACGATAACGATAATTCCAAAATATTCTGCATCCTTTAAACATGTGTTTGTAAGTCTTATTAAGATCTAGTGGTGTTTTCCACCACTCAAGTGGATTTACCTCACTGTCCACCTCGGGTATCATTAAGTAGCTCTTGATCTCTTTTTCAATGGCAGTGGGCAGAGACTCGTCTTCTCTGAATTCCTGTGCTTTTTTGAAATAGCTGCCAAAAGACTTTTTTTTTTCTTTTTGCTCCCTCCCTTGCATCATCACCTGATCCAGTTTCTGCAGCCATCGGGTGAGCTGAAGCAGTTGAGGGTCCTGAGGTAGGGCTGTCTTCCTCTGTCACCACAGCCATAAGTTCTCTCGTAGCTGCCATCATAATGGCTTCGATCCTGTCGTCATTATTAAAACGATTTTTGAACTGTGGGTCAAGTGTGGACGCCAAACCCAACAGCTCGTCTACACAGTCCTCTGTGTATTTCAATTTCAATAGACGCAAGTAATTTTCCCTTATAAAAAGGATGATATCTAAACTTTGTCAACATTTACACATCAAATTATGACATATCTGAGTAGCCTAGAATGACCTGAAAACAAAAACGTAGAGCACATGTATATACAATGTAAAATGCTTAAAATCAAATGGATAGAAAAAGGTTCAAAAATCCATAGTGATCTAATGGTTAGCACAGTGGGAGATGGTTGCAATGTTTTTTAATTTTTTGCCTATACCTGTATCACGAACAAACAATGGATGATTTAGCCTCAAACATGTTACAATTTACAGTTTATGGTGTAAATGTTACAGTTTACCCCATAGTAAGGGATAGTTGCAGTACAGTCCTGGGTTAAATGTAACATTACAAATGATGTAAAAAAATAGGTTCTTCAAAGTTTTTTATTTTTCTCAACAAAATTTGTAGGTAAGTATGCTTATGTGTACAATGTATGTTAATCACAACTAAAACAAAGATCATAATAAAACAAAATGTGCAAATCTGCACCAGTTTTAATAACTGAATAATAATGAATATGTCTGCGTGTGTGTTTGTGCGTGTGAATTATGTTTATATTACATTGTGGGGGCCAAATGTCTCCCACAATGTAATAAAAACCTGTTATTTTGATGTGGTGCAAACATACATAAGTTTATCAGGTCCCCAGTAAGATCTATAAATACAGTCAAAAAACAAAAAAATTATGATTAAGGTTAGGGCTGGGTAGGGGTTAAGGTTGTCATGTTGGGATTAGAGTTTTCCCCATAGAAATGAATGGAGAGTCCCCACAAGGGTGTAATTACAAACTTTTTCAGATAATCCCTCAATCAGCCAATAATAAAACAGTGGTTCTTAACTCCAGTCCTGGGGACCCACTGTTATTGGCTGATTGAGAAGTCATCCCAAAAACCTGCACCCACACCAGTCCTCCATGGATCAGGTTCCTCACCCCTGGTCTATGCATTTCACCTAATTCTCCATTGAAATGTTTCATACATGCAATGTAGAGGTTTCCTGGACTTGAGAAGTGGTCTGGTGGGCAGTTGGAGAAATACCATTACAACTATCCTAGACTGTGGTAGCCATGAACAAGTTTACCTTGCAGCTAAGAGCATCAATATGAGCACTTATGGCTTGTATAAAAGATATTTATGCAGACACATAATAAAAAAAGTCTGGATAATGTAAATACAAAGCTTGTGGTGCTCAGATTACTTCAGAGTTCTTTTTTCCTTACAAATTGGAGTGTGTTTGTTACAGGGTACTCCTTCTTCACATGTGAAATAAAGGGAAGGCAAGTCAAGTAGGTTTATTTGTCATTTCAGCCATATACACAGTATAGAGTGAAATGAAACATTGTTCCTCCAGGGCCAAGGTGAACAAAAAACAAAAGGACAGAAACAACACAGGACGACACAGTGCAATTTACGGGACAAGACAACATGCAATGCAGCTGACAGTAGTAACTGTGCTGGCCTGAATGGATATTTGAATAAACTATTATTGCAGATACATTATAGACTATAAACCAATAGGAAAGTTAAATTTAGTTAATAGTTATCTAAACTAGATTTTTAAAAGTCTTATTTAATGTGATCAACAAGCAGCAGGACTGCAAAGAGCTGCGCTTCAAGTTTAGCTCCTTTTGTCATCTATATCTATATCTAAACAACTACAGATGATATACAAATTGCCAAAAATTGAGGCAGCAGCACTAGGTGGCAGCAGAGGATGGAAAGGGAGGCTGCAGCAGACTCCGTGTGAATCTCTAAATATCAAAATTGTTTTCAAACTTCCCAGGAACATTGTACAGGTCAGTGTTTCTCAAACTGTGGGGGACAAGACAATTTTCTAACTTTTCTAAAATAAAGTTCATATTTTATTTATCGCCAGCCCCCTGCGCCACAAATTTCATCGCAGTAGCAGTAGCCAGTGGAAAGATTTATCATAGGGGATGGGGGTGTATAACTTTGTTCCTAAGGCAATTCAATTAGATTACGATTATTGAGGGAATGATTTGATTCATCTGAAATGTTTAATTAATTTATCATGGTTTCATTCTATTAATCAATTATTAAATTATTTTGATAACTTACATTCAAACCTTTTCTTAAAAAAGTGGAGTTTGTGTGTGTACAGTTAAAAACAATCCAGGCACCAATAACATCTGATCTTAGACTAAAATCACAATGGTGTCTATAGGTGTCTGTATGTGTTTCTCTGTTTAACATTACATGGTAGTTACTCAGTTGTATCATTGGTGTATCTGTTACGGTTCTTAATGTAAAATATGTAAAATATACACTGCTTGTTTCCCTTTTCCTTTGTTTTTCCTTTTACAGTTTTTATGTCGTTATTTTACAGAATTTCTCTGTTAATTTCAGAGACATTTATTGCAGTGTATGTTTTAAAAACACTGAATATTGACATATAAAAAATGATATCGCAAATCAAATGAAATTGCATTATATGTCATAAAAATTATTAGGTATTTTCCCCAAATCATCCAGCCGTCCTCTAGAGGTATGACAGCTTTACGTCATTGTCTTTTCTCTCCTATCTGATGTTGCTGAAAAACAGCATTTAAGTCATTTTTGAGTAGCTCTCTCAGATTGAATCTGTTTGCTCTTAGCCATAATGTGACAATCAACCAGTCTCAATTGTGCTTTGTTTATTTTCAGTTCATTATAGAAGACATGAAGCAGCAGCAAACAAATAAGCACAGTAACCTTCATCGAGAGGACCAGCATATTACTGTGGAAGAGCTGTGGAAGGGCTGGAAGACATCTGAAGGTATAAGACAGAGAAAGGGAGAGTGCGCCAGAATGTAGGGCTATCACCCCTTCACCTCTTAATCCCAAAATGCTGATGATGCGGGCTGAGGTCTCAAGGGGAGCAGATACCAGACATTTAGGTCTGGAACCCCTTAAATTGGGAATCTGTGCCTTCAGAGCAAACCGTTGAATGGCTTCAAATTCCAGCAAATTGTGTTTATTTCCCATATAATTAAGGGGGATTAATAACATTTTTATAATTCCAACATTTTTAGAATTCAGGATCAAAAGTTCCTTGAAACTAACTGGGCTATCGGGCTAGAACACAGTATTGTGGGTTCATCTCCTGCAGCGGCATGTTTTAGCTATATGAACTAGCATGCTGACTGTGTTACACTCACGCTGCTACAGACTTTGCTGCTGTAGCACAATTTGACCCCTTTCAACCAGACTTAGCTGGCTCGTCTGTTTCATCTAACCAGCCAGCATTCTGCAGACCAGATGATTACTCTAGCTGTTGGTGTCTTTCACATTTGGTCTAAGTGTCACCAACTCTGTAGACATGCTGTTTCTTATCATGTCCCTGTACCATGTATCAATTTTCTTCTCACCTGCTTTCCACAGTTAGAAGTTCTGAGGTATTAGTACTTAGGTGATAACGTTCTCTTAGGAAAACCTGTTAAAATTATAAATTCAAAAGGAGCTTTAACAGAAAAGGGATAGTGAAGAAATTGATTCACAATGTGTATTAGATGAATCTGCTTCTGGATTTATTGTATCAATGTTTTACACATAACAAAGCAGGGAACAAGAAGTGTAACAAGCCCAGTATTCTACTACAACTACTTTATAGAACGCAGTCCAAATATATTGTAGCTTAAGGTGGCCACACACTTCAAACGTCATCCAGACGAAACAAAATCAAATGTGTTGGTAAGAACAAGCTGTTTGTCACACGCTCAAAGGGATACAGAGCGGGGAAGCAGGAGTCCAAGGAGTCAGGGAAACGTAGGAATTTATTAAGGGAGAAGACAAATTAGGATCATGGAGTAACATGCAGGACTGACGTCAATGACTGGACTGGGGAAACATACTCTAACGCGGACTTAAATACACAACAGCAATCAACATGACTCAAAACAGCTGGTAACATGGGGAGTCCACACAGGGTAGAAGAGGGGCGTGGTGCACAAGAGGATCTGCACTATTGGGGCATGACACTGTCACATACTTAAAATGTTGCTGACCTGTTTATTCAAGGACACAGAATGTTTTCAATGCAGCTGACCCGCATACAGAGCGGAAATAAATGTATTGTGGCAAGTGTGTGAGTTCTTTTGATAAAGGAGACAACAGCCCTTTTAACATGAAAGTCCACTATTGTTCTAACACTAGCAGTGGCACAGACAGGGAAGTTAAGTGCTAATGAAATACACATATTCTATGGCAAACATTACACAGTTAAGATATTTAATATTTACAACTTACATACATCTATGCACATATCAGTTTACACTAGTTAAATATATGCACCGTGCGGTGCAAAGCATGTCTGTATAATTAAATGGTAAATGGACTGCATTTATATAGCGCTTTTCTACTCTTGCGAGTACTCAAAGCTCTTTACAAGTTATGCCTCACATTCACCATCCACACACACATACACACACCAGTGGCAGAGGCTACCATGCAAGGTGCCAACCTGCACACCGGGAGCAATTTGGGGTTCAATGTCTTGCTCAAGGACACTTTGATGGGGACAGGAGGAACCAGGGCTTGAACCTACAACCTGCCAGTTGCTGAACGATAGCACTACCTCCTGCGCCACCATAATTAGCCCTGCTGACCGACCCCGTGGTGTTACATTATGTCGACCAATTGTGGACAGTGGGTGGGAACAGAATAAACAAAAAAGTTTCCCTTGGGATCCAGTCCTACACAGGGGACCGCTCATACAACATCATATTGCTAGAATGATGTTGATTCCGTTGATTTCATTTGAAGTACATGGCCACTTAGTTAATACACCAGAGCAGCTTTGACTTGATGAAAGCTGATAATTCCTGTGCTGGCTCAAACACATTACTTTTTCTCCTAGACTAGAGCTGAACAAAAATGGCTGCTGTCTCCATATTTTTTCCAGTTCACAACTGGACAACAGAGGACACAGTCCTGTGGCTGAAGGAGTCTGTAGAACTGCCCCAATATGAGACAAATTTTAGAGAGTTTAGAGTGAACGGCAACACTCTACCTCGGTGAGTAGTTTTACATTGCAGGTCTCTAAAATGATTGACCCATATGCTTTTTCTAACCAGAAGTAGTAAAGTGTCACCCAGTTGCTACAACAGTTAAAAATTGTGTGAATGGGGATCAGACTAAAAGTTAAATCAAGGATCCTGTCTCATCAAATTAGCCCAAGAGAGAGGAGAGAGAGTACTATACAAAGTTTTGATCTTTTTCATTAGTATAATCCAGAAATGCAGTTACTATTGGTGATGTCAGGAAACAGTATTTTTTTCTCTGCTTCCCATGTTAACCACCTGAATCATAATTTTGTTACATTTGATTCTGAACAAACACTCAACAGGAATTCCTGCAGTATGTAAATCAGGTGGAAATAAGGAGTATATTTTTTGTTCCAGTTAGTGTAACCCATCTATGGCCTTGCCAGATAAGTGTAAATAGCATGAAATGTATGAAAACCTGATGTAAATGGATGCAAAGGGAAGGTGATGTTTAATCAAACCAAGGACATTGATTGCATCGATTATGGTGTTCACAGAACAGTTACTCTTCAACAACCGTGGATGGCTTCAAGTGAAAAGCTGAATCATAAATAGCTTTATTCCACCAAGTACATGATTCAAGCACTTTATTGTCATTGTATAACACAACAAAATTACGTTTATGACAACCCCAAAGGTGCATTAATAAATTCAAAATGAATACAAAATAGAAGCTAAAAATAATATAAGCATACAAATATGTTTAAATGGCCCTTCCATATACGTCGTTCTAAAAGAAAAAAAAAACTATATAGATTATTAATGCCCAGTGCACAGTGGCAACGGTTATTATTGCACATATTAGCAAGAAGTGTATTGTACATTACCAACATAATTTATTGCACATATTCAGTGAGAGATTATCTCAGGCATTCAGGGGAATTCAGAGTTCAGCAAGTTTATGGCTGCTGTTAGTCTGTATGTTAGCCTTCCAGATAGGAGGAGCTTAAACAAAATATGTCCAGGATGAGTGATGTCCTTAATCATGTTTTTAGCTCTTTTCACACAGTCTTGTGTGATGCTTAGTTGTGGGCTTGGGAGAAGGTGTGAATGTTGCCTGGGAAGGGTAAAGTCAAGGGACATGCCTCACCATACATGTGTTATCTGTTGTTAATTATTAAGGACACAATGTTCATTTTTTATGAGAGGGAAGGGAAGCTAAATCATCACTGAAATTAATTTTGGACCAGTTCACACAACATGGTCCTCATCAAAGGGCTAGTCTATCCTTTTCATTCTTCTTGCTGATGAGTGGCTTGGTCACTGTGGAGATGGCTTTCAGTCCTTATTGTCCCTGGCAATGAGACCCTGTCTTGCCCGGCCCAGGGCTAATTTGGCAAGAAATTTCAACTGTGGCGTTGAACAGATCCCCTATCATCGTGTTCACTTGCATTCTCACCTTATGTGGGCAACTGGCATTTTTTGGGACTTGAATGACTTAGTTTCTTTGTACAGCTTAAATATTCGAGAGTCAAGCTACTGGAACTACTAAGTTCTCTTTCAGTGGCTAAGAAGGTCATCCCATCAGCCTTCATCTGAACAACCTAACGTCACAGGGTTTCAGGCACCTTGGACAGGTCCACCATCTTGCAAAATACCTACCAGTGTTGCGAAATAGATTGGTGTTGCCAGATATTTCAAGATATTTAAGATTAGACCAAAAACTGTCAAGTATAACAAATCATCTAATTTCGTCAGTTAGTTAAATATGATTTTCCTAGCTTCAACTCAGTGATTTATGTGAGGGTTCTTATAATATAGCAAAATCTTATAATATATAAAACACATCAACATCATCAAGCTAGAATCTGAACCCACAGGTTATTATGCTACACCGTGTTTTAAGCAGTTAGATAATTAATCAAGCATAGTGTGCTGTGCGGAAAGTTTTATATGCTCAGACACGGTACAGATCAGCTAGTGTGAGTACACTCTAAGTCCTACAGAGGTCTATGACAGCAGCCTACTACTAAACACACTGAAATATCCATTTATCTAAAATAGTACAAGTGTAATACCACATGTGATTATGCAGTTGCAAGAAACTGTCAATTTTGGTGTTTTTTAATTATTTTTCATGCAACCCATCTCAGAATAGCTTCCAATGAGCCTTCGTTCATGACGTCACAGCTGAAGATCTTGGATCAGCGACACAAGCAAAAGCTCAATCTTAAAGCACTGGATGCAGTTCTGTTTGGACCTCCGACACGTAAGTAGGCAAGCAATCAGTACACCAGTGAATCTGTGTGACATGATTGCTACTTATTAAAGCTTAACTTAACTAAACTAAAATATGTGAAAAATAAATATCCCTGAGACAATATGGGGGGGGGGGGTACACTCCTTATCCTAGAACACCACCAAGACCACCCAACTCGACACAAACATGCATGCATGCATCCATTCATCCACTGTAACTGCTTGTCCTATTCAGGGTTACAGGAGATCTGGAGCCTATCGCAGAGGCTATAGGTGCAAGGCAGGGAACAACCCAGGACAGGGCGCCAACCGCGGGACACATACACCATTCACTCACATATGCACAGCTAACAATGAAATTGGTTAATTATTACAATGGGATTCCTGTATCCACAGTTTCACTTATTTGCGGTTTACCATGGTTAGAAAAAAAAAATAGGAATTCTAAAACTGGTTCATAAATTTCAAATTGCATGCCAAGTGAGTATAGGCTGTAAGCTGGTGAGCACCCACAGTAGGCTAAAATATTTTTAAACAAAATATTTTTCTCGTTACAGGGTATGTTCAGGTACATGATCCAATATTTTTCATTGTAAAACATGTAACAGTAGTCTATGTTTTTTCATTGTTCCTTCATCCTTTGACACTCCAAGGCTAAGAATCTGCCAGCAATTGGAAGGTTGCTCGTTCGAATCCCGTGAATGCCAGGAGTGATTCTACTCTGTTGGGCCCTCAAGCAAGGCCCCTAACCAGCAATTGCTTCATCCTGGGTATGATGTTAACCTACATCCAGCCCTGCAAGCAGGTCCTCCAACTTCCGGGGAAAATTTGAGGGTTGGTGGCAGGATTGGCACTCCAGCCACCGGGAATAACTTCACACTGTTCCACCCCATTCAAACTATTGTGGTGCTGAGGTATCACCCACTGCATGGCTGCACCCGGGTTCTCATCCCAGAGGTGGTTCATTGTGTGGTGGGTGTGGCAACATGCTGTATCAGCTTGTGCTCCTTACCTCCCTCCTCTGTCATTTGAGGGGTGTAAAATGCATGATTATCATTTCTCCATCATCCCTTGATGCATAATATTTTTTCATTGCTATATCATCTTTTGAGAATTAGGTTCAAATGTCAGAATCTCTTTCATTCGATAGATTACAGTACTGTATAATAATGTACAATGTACTATGTATAATTTATCATATAAACTTTACCATATGTATGTACACAAAAATTATTTTATATATTGGGTCCGCGGGCAAAAGTGGGTTGGCCATGCCCTAAAATAACTTGCCCCATGTGCTTCAAATAAGGTGACCACCTAATCCAGAACTCGGCAACCTTTTTAAAGCACAAGATTTACAAAGAGCTACAATGGATAGAGAAGAGAGTTTGACATACGATTTTTTAATGTGATATAACATGCATTTAACACAAAAACAAAACTTTGAGTACATACAAAAAATAAAGAAAAACAATTTTGGGGCGGGAAGGGGGGGCTCAGTTTTAAATCAATTGGACGTGTAACAGCGCAAAGGTGACTGATATCACAATATCGTTCAGTTCTGTAGCGATAGTCTTCACCCTCACCTCTTCTTTCTTGAGTAAAGTTCGTTTGGCTCTGCAGTCATTTGGCCTTCACTCTCCACTTCACTACTTGTGACTGTGCTGACTGAGCAGAGCAAAATGTCCTCACGACTCCGAACTCAGCTGGCTATAATATGTAAATTGGAGAAAATATAAAATTTTACGAGGACCTGGGAAGGCATGGTGACGATTTACTAGAAAAAGTCTATGAAAGAATTTGGAATCCCAATAAACTTTACTTTTATTTCCAAAATTGAATGATACATCCAATTTTGGACACTGAAGAAAACTGCGGAAAACATACAATTTGACCGGATACATAATCTCATTGTAGAGAATAAGTTTGAGGAAGATATAAATTATGCAGTTAAGACATCACAGATGCGCGCGACAGACCGCCTCATTCACATATAGCTAAAGAAATATCTAAATGAAAAATAATATTAACCCATAAATAATAATTATTTATATTTACGAAAGTATTATAATAATATGTTAAGACATGAAAATGTGAATGCGTCTATCGTTCTGAGAAGAGCCGCAGCCTCATGCTCAAAGAGCGGCAGGTTGCGGACTGCTGACCTAATCGATGTCAGGGGGGACACTATGAGTTGAGATAGGCTTTGTAAACAACCATTTCAATTAAAAAGACTTGGATTTCACTTTAACACTGAGTTTTTGCTCTGTGCTGATTGGTCAGTCTTCTATAATCATGCATGTCACTACTGTTAATGTGAAACAGCTGGATGAGTTTTTCAATCAAGGAAACAAAGCAGTATAAGCACAAGAATAGTTGAAATAATTAGCCAAGCACAGGAGCCTTTCAGTTTTAAAGCAGTTTGTAAAACCTGAAGTAGCTCACAGTGTCCCCCAGACAAGGATTAGATGAACATCCTAGTTTCAGTCCATGTGCTTTAGATTGATAGGGTCCTATGACCTTTTAACTCTATTTTGATTATATATACAGGGGGTCCTTGGGTTACGACAGAGTTCCGTTCCTACAACAGTGACGTAACCCGAATTTTGTTCTAAGTAGAAACACACCCTTTTTCTGATCTCTTTAAAATGTCTAATTTCACTTCACAAACGGAACTCTTGCACTTTTAACAGTCCAAAATGGCGTAGGTAAGTGTACTGGGGGACGCCAACTCCCTCATTCATATGCTGCGTTACTGCGTATTCTTCCAACATGCGCAACCAAACTAGTTTGCCCACGTAGTCCGTAAGTACGACGCTAAAAGCGTAAGCCAAAACACTCATGTCTCAATTTGTTAAAGTTTATGGGAGCGAGCATCGTAAACTCGAAACATCATATGTCGAGACGTCTTAACCTGAGGACCCCCTGAATTATATAAAATAAATAACTCACTATTTGGGGGGGCAGCATGGTGGCGCAGTGGTTAGCACCATTACCTCACACCTATGGAACCAGGGTTTAAGTCTCTGCCATGGCTCTGTGTGTGGAGTTTTCATGTTCTACCTGTGTCACCATTAGGTTTCCTCAAGGTACTCCAGTACCCCCCCTCCCCCCACAGTCCAAGAACATGCTGAGGTTAATTGGAATTACCAGAATGCCCATAGGTGTGCATATGTGACTGAATGGTTTGTCAGTGCGCCCTGCCGTGGGTTGGCACCACGTCCTGGGTAGTTCCCTGACTTGCACGCTTAGGGTCAGACCCCCTACAGCCCTGAATAGGATAAGCAATTACAGAAAATGGATAGAACTAACTTCTTTGAAGCCTGAGAACTTGTGCTGGACGATATATCAAGTCCCGCAATATGAATAATTATTTTAAATGCATCATTTGGAAAGGAAATTATCATGATATATTAATTTCGTTAAAATCTTTAGAAATTTTGCAAGCACATTGGCCACTCATTTTAAATACACTCCTCATTGTGACAAGCCTCCCCTATTTACCTTGACAACACACGCAATGGCAGAGAATGAGGAAGAAGCAAGTGATGCTGTTGGGGATTTTTTAATCCCAAAAAATATTGTGGCAATGTTGTTTGAGAATGGTTCGGCTTTAGAGAGAGTGATATGGAACAAAGTTTTGCATAAGGGAAATAGGAACGAAGACCAGCAACATAACAAACCTATTCAATCATTTGAAAACAAAACACATAAAGTACAAGGAGTTCATTACACACCTCGAAGTTTCTTCTCAAGATGCAAGGAAACACACCAGTGGTGCATAACAAGGCACTCTGACAGCAATGTTCTCTCGTTGCATGCCATATGAAATGCCAAGTCCTAAATGTAAGTAAATAACAACTGCCATAATGTACTACAGCTTGTATTTAACAGAATTTCTGAAGTCATGATTGTCCTTGCCATAATATAGCTTTAAAAGGGACAGTTTTCTTGTTACTTTATAGCAAATCTGCAAAGCACTTACTCCTACAAACACTGACAGTTTTTTTTATTATTTTCTTTGTTTGTATGTCTATGGTAATCTTATTTAAAGTTGTTACAATGAAATTTGATCTAAGTCAACACAAGGATCAAATAAAGATAAAACTTATTTTTTAGTGAATTGTATGGGGAAAATATTGTTGCTTATCGAACATCAACACTTGGTCCACAAATATTGTGATTTAAATTTTGAGATATATCACCCAGCGCTACTGAGAACCTATTTTTTCATGTTAGAAGTCCATACTGTATATATAAATTCCGACGTACAACCTGTCTGTCAGAACAGAACTCAGTTGAAAGTCAATATGTATGTGGAAACAAGCTGCTTAATTAATTTCTCTGATGAAATGATTTTTCTACAAATATATCTCATGTGTGATTTTGCTCCAGGTCCCCAACATAACTGGCTGAAAGACCTCATTCTGATGGTCTCCATTGTCATTGGGGTTGGTGGCTGTTGGTTTGCATATGTGCAAAACAAGTCCTCCAAGGTGCACATCTCACGGATGATGAAGGACCTAGAGAGCTTGCAACATGCTGAGCAAAGCCTGTTGGAGCTGCAGTGTCGGTGAGTGAAGCCCTTGAGCTCAGAGGGCCCCATATACTCATAATAAATGTGTATCATTTAACTGTTTTGAGTTTAAAAAGTTGTGTTGTTCCAAATATAACTAAAGTTGGCACTTTTGATTTTAAGAAATAAGGTACTTCACCCCCACCTGCCTAGATCCACAACAATAAAATTTGCTTGATGATGAACTACGACTAAGTGACACAATCAAATATCCCCACAGTAAATTTATCCAAATGAAAATACCACAGTATAACAAAAATATTATTACAAGCCTACCTTACAGGGGGCCGCGTGTGGCTCAGTGGGCTAAGCCTGTGTACCTGTAATCACAAGATCGCAGTTGAAACCCAGCCTCAGCATGTCTGTGGGTCCTTGAGCAAGGCCCCTAACCCACAGTTCCCTGGGTGCCCCAATGCGTGGCTGCCCTTCATAGACAGCTTACTCTACAATGAGCAAGTTGAGGGAGGCTGAAAAAGAATTTCCCCATGGGGACAATAAAGGACCCATACACTCATACAATGTAACTGCAAGTTTGAAAAAGCTGGGAAAAATAATTTTTGAGTTATCATGCTGACAAGATCAATATAAAAATAAAGATTTTGGCATCAGTTTGATGTGTCAATCTTGGCTGATATTGACAGCTGATATTTAAACTTTGTTAATATGTATAGTTAGAAGCACCAGAACGAAAAACATGGCAAATGAAATAAAGGAGATGATTGCGTTGGATGATCAGTCATTTTCTGTAGTGGGGGACGGGGGATTTAATCTTTTCATTCAATGCTTATAAGAGACCTCAAAGTACCAGCATGGTTATAATTTCTTATTAAATATGGCCTGTGGATTGATATGCTGTTTTCCACAGGCAATTAAAAATCAATGTAACATCGTCCCACTAATGTGTGCCAGCAACTCCCCAGTAGTAAATAATCCTACCCTCCACATCCATTTTATTTCCTGCTACATTTTATTTCACACCACATGTGTTCATGGCACTGAACTGTGATCTAAGTTTTCTTGTTCTACAACATGAAAAATCAAACACTGAATAACATTAAACTGGCTACTGCACATACTTGAGAATAGCAAAATATAATGATTCAATAAAATCCTCACATTCACTTTCATCTGCAGTTGGCTGTTCTGGAGTAAACACTGAGAGCTAAAAGCTGCCAAGCAATACATATAGCAGGTTCTCAGTAGTTGTAAAGACTAATTGTCTAGAGAAAGGAAATTACCGCATTACATTTAATTACAGCCAGGGAATTATGGTTTACCTTCATCCTTCATTATGTTGAAATTCAACTTTGACACTGTAAGATTTATTGTTTGTTTGGTTAGTAATTGGTTAATTTATTGGATTATTTAATAAGAAGGCAGTCTCAGGTGAGAGGAGGAAGAATGTTTCTTCAAGTTATGGGCTGGAGGTGGAGGGGGGTACGGTTTGTGGGACCTTTAATACGAAGCGAGTCTCTGTACACTTAGCCTGGAAAAAGCCCAGGAAGAGAAGCGCACTGTTGCCGTGGAGAAGCAGAACCTGGAGCAGAAAATGAGGGATGAGATAAATGGGGCCAAAAGAGAAGCACACCGGCTAAGAGAGCTGCGAGAAGGGGCCGAGAACGAGCTCAGTCGCCTCAAGTACGCCGAGGAGGAGCTCGTGCAGGTGTTACACCACATCGCTGTCACTGTTGCACATTACAATGCTGCCACTGTGTCACACTTCACCACTGTCACTGTTTGACATAAACTGCTGCCACAGTGTCACACTAGACCCATGCTGCTGTCACTGTGTCACACCACACCACTGTTACTGGTACATACCACACTGCTGTCACTGTTACACACTACACTGCTGTCAGTGCATGACTCTACACCTCTGCCACTGTGTCATACCACACCATCATCACTGCATCACACCACATCACTATTACTGTTGCTCACCACACTGTTGCCAATGTGACACACCACACCACTGCCACTGTATCACACCACACCACTGCCACTGTGTCACACCACACCAATCCCACTGCATCGCACCACATGTCTGTCACTATTGCACATCCCACATTATATCACACCATATCACTATCGCTGTTGCGCATCCCACCACTGCCATTGTGTCACACTACACTGCTGTCACCGTTTTACACCACACCCCTATCACTGGTACACACTACACTGCTCTCACTGTGCCACAGTACACCTCTGTCCCTGTTTCACACCACACCACTGCCACTGTGTCACACCACCCCATTGCCACTGTTTCATACCACACTGCTGTCCGTGTTGCATATCACACAGCTGCCACTGTGTCATGCTTCACCACTACCACTGTGTCATACCACTCTGCTGTTACTGTATCACACCACACCACTGCCACTCACACCACACCACTGCCACTATGTCAAACCACATCGTTGCCACTGCATCGCACCACACTGCTACCACTGTGTCACAACATCAAGAACTGTCTCGCATTCACACTGCACTTAATGTCGAAAGAGGAGAACGATGACGTCAGTGTGTGCGAGATGCTGTGGAAGGGGTACCGCTTCAGAAGTGACGACAAAAATAGAGGACCATGTGATGAACGCAAGACTTTTTTGAATTAGCTGCAAATGTTTAGATTATTTTTAGCTTTATATGTTATTGTTCCATGGCTTAATCCGAAACAGTTCATTCAAAATTTCTAAGAGTCCATCTGCCACCAACTTATTCCTGCACTTCAGTGGTACAAGACGAACTACCATTTGTGTGCTCCAGTTAAAAAGTGGGTCGCAATGAGAGATGCATTCATGCATGAACTGCGATTTAGGCATGCTAATACATGGGGATACCGCAAATGAAGTACGAATTAGCATATAAAGGTTAAAGTGCATAGTAATTTCTTGACAAATTAGCGCAAATGCACTTAAGTACGAGACGCTGAAGGAACTACTGCGCAATATGCATTAATGGACTGCTTTGATAGGGAGAGTGAAAAGAATGAAAGTTTGGTAAACCTTTATCTCGCAAATAGAAAATAATCAAGAAATATGTAAATCTTTCATGAGCATGTCCTGTCCTGTCCATGTGCATTCACTTCACCTGTGTTAAAACAAGAACATGAAAGACATGATAGTTAAATTTCACTTAAATTACTAGCATTTCAAGCAAATAGTGTTAGTCTGTTATTTCCTTTGCTGTAACACAGCAGACAGCTGTACATTTTGTATCACTGGCTGGTACATCAAAGTCAGATTCTAAAGGTAACTTGTTAACTGATGGAAATATATTTAAATGCATTTTGGACTGTGCCTCCTTGCAGAGCTTCTGGCTTCATCTTCAGTTGTGATACATTCCTACCCTGGACAGGTGCGCATGGCCCTGAAGCGGGCGGAGAAAGAGCTGCAGGCAGAGTGGTCGGTTCCTGAAGCCCTCCAGATGTGGCTGCAGCTTACACATGAGGTGGAGGTGCAGTACTACAACATTAAGAAGCAGAGTGCAGAGCTGCAGCTGACGGTGGCCAAGGATGAGGTGAGTGCAGCTAGCCAGTGTCACATCCTGCGCCAGTGTCACATCCTGCTCCAGTGTCACATCTTGCTCCAGTGTCACATCCTGCTCCAGTGTCACATCCTGCTCCAGTGTTTTTCAACTAAGGTGTACTAATAATATGCTTATTGAATTGTGGCTGTTCATAAAGGTTCATATAGTGTCGAAAAGCCAGTGCAATGATACTGTTTGTTGTTGTCAAAATAAAATTAACTTAAATGAAACAGTCAATTTGATTTTCTGGAGGAAAAATAATCGTTTAGTCGACCAATCAGTAAAATAGTTCATATATGAATTGATAGAAAAACAGTTGTTAGTCGCAGCCCTACAGTCATTTCCTTTTAAATGACATTAGTCTCTTAAGTACATATCTCATATAACACTAATATAACACTAATAGGAGCATCTGTTTCAGTGTTGTTGTCCATGTTGTTGTACTGTTGCTCTGTTCTACACGTGAGGTCCTAGGAGAAAGCTTGTTCTAATACCCATGACCAAAGTTAGTTTACCTGAACTTGGTGAAATATTGAGCTGTGAAAATTATAAAAAAAATGAAAGCTGCTTTGGATAAGCAGTTAAGAAAAATAAGATGTAAATAGGACAAAAACAGTTACAAGAATGTCAGCAATCTTATGTACATTAATGTGCAATCTGGTGGTCAAAATTAGTGCATACCCCGGCTTATCTGACAATATTTCTTTAGTATGGTTTGTGGAAAATGAGTTTCTAACCATATGGCTTAATTCAGTCCCCTTTATGTTTGCAACCTTAGTATACTCCAGCTAAATGTTTCAGGCAGAAAAACTCAAGAAGAAGAGAAGCTCAGTGTTTGGGACCCTTCATGTTGCCCACAACTCCTCCCTGGATGATGTGGACCACAAGATCCTGGAGGCAAAGTAAGATAACCATGCATCTCAACCCACTGTGCAAAACACTAGGCTTATGGTGTCTCATAGCAGGAAATAGATTATTTTGAAAAGTAGGACCAGTTCTGAGTATGGTAGGATTGAGAATACAGATAGAGCAGATTTCTTTGCTAGCTTGGCTTTTGACATTTGTTGTTGGCTTTTTTGTGCGTGCCCTATGTGCACATGCTCATTTATATTTACAGAAAGGCTCTGTCAGAAGTCACGGCATGCCTGAGGGAGCGGCTCCACCGATGGCAACAGATCGAGAAGTTATGTGGTTTCCCTGTCGTGCACAACTCTGGCCTGTCCACCCTAACAGCGGCCCTTTACTCCGATCACAGTTGGGTGGTGATGCCCAGGGTCTCTGTGCCCCCCTACCCCATTGCTGGCGGTGTGGATGACCTTGATGAAGACACACCACCCATCATTCCACAGTTTAACAGTATGTATATTGAGCAAAAAACCTTTAATCCATCCATGCAGCTTGCAACTGCTTATTCTGTTACAGTGGGGCCAGGCAACAGAGGGCAGGACAGGATACCATTTTCTCAAAGGGCACATAGACTGTGGACATTAACTGAAGTGCATGTCTTTTGACTGCAGGGGAAACTTGTACCTGGTATATAATGTGCATACAGTTTCCTCATGCGCATACAGTATCCCCGCGTATACTCAGTTTCAGTTTGCCACGGTCCAAAAAAAAATTGTAAAATGTGTAACGGTATGTTTTTTCATTGTTCCTTCATCCTTTCAGGGGTATAAAAAGCATGATTTTCATCACTTGATACATGACATTTTTTCTTTGCTTTATCATCTTATGAGAATGAGGCTTAAATGTCAGAATTCCTTTCATCCGAGAGTGTATGATAACGGAAAATGTAGTTTATTATTACTGTATTTAATGTTGCTAATGTCTTACTGTATGTAATTTATCAATTAAACTTTACCATATCTTAGTACACGAAAATCATGGTACAGTGGTACCTCAGTTCTCGAACTCATTAGAACTCGAATTTCTTAAAAGTCAAACCAACCAGTTCGAAAAAATTATCTAGAACTCGATCTGAATCTCAGAAGTCGAACTGTGAACGCCGGACTAAAATAACTTGTACGCGCGGGGAAATGAGTCACGTGGCACGTCTCTCAGCAGAAACAAAGGGTAACGCTTCAGTCTTAGCCTCGCATTCACATTGTGCATGTTTACACTAATTGAATACATATATTTAGACAGTAAAAATACATTTAGACAATGATAGACAGTAACAGTAATTATATAAAAATACATCTAAAAATAAAGATTTCTTATTCATTATTTTAATATTAATAATAAACCATTAATACGTTTATAATAATATTGTAGTGCCGAGTGGGGACGGAACGGAGACAAAGGCGCAGACGTCAGGGTATTGGGGAATACGGAGTTTAATTACAGGTAAGGCAGGCAAAATGCAGACGGACAATACAATGACCGGACTGGGGAAACAAACTGAAACGTGGACTAAATACAGAGGACTAATGACAACAAGCAGAAACAGCTGATCACACGGGGATTCCACACAGGGTTAACGAGGGGGTGTGGCACATGGAAGGAGCAGACGATCGGGGCAGGACACGTTGTTTTTTTTAACTTTACACATTGTTTGGATACATTTATTTTCTTACTTTACAAATTACTGTTTTCATAAATGTGCTTAGATGTTTTTAGCACAGTATATAATCTTCTTGTTTTATCCAGTTCATTTTGTGTTTAAATGCTAAACAAAAAAACAAAATTAGGTGTAATTTGTTGGGGCCGGGAACCAATTAATTGGTTTTCCATTATTTCTTATGGGGAAAATTCGATCAGAACTTTTTTGGATTCGATCCGAAGTTCTGAACGGATTAAATTCGAGTTCTGAGGTACCACTGTATATATGGGGTCCGCAGATGAACTGTGGTTTTGGCTATTCACAGTAAGTCTTAGAATGTATCACCAGTGGTTTATAAAGTTTATAGGCTTTATAAAGCCTTCATAGCTGTTTAACAGAGTTGATTTTTACAATTATCTAATCACTGATTGTGCCCCTCACCCTGACAGACCCTCTGATGAGGCCTCCACTGACTCGCAACAGCAGTCTGTGTCGCTCTCGCCGGAGCTTTCTGGGATCCCCCCCGCCTGGTCTTCCCTCCCCTGACCCCGACCTTCTTTCCATGGCCATTCCCCTCTCCCACCACCCCGAGGAAGCGGAGGAACAGATCTTCTTCACAACAGATAAGAAGGGGTAAGGTTGGCACTTGTTCACTCTATTTCATTTTTCATTTTTATGGAGCATAGGGCCATGTGTCTGCTCAGCAAAGCTAGTATTTTTTCCAGTATCCTTCCGTAGGTACGTAGGTTTGCATCCCACCGTTCTCACATTCAATGAGAGTTGATTTACCAGTTAACCAGTTAACTTAAGCCACGCACTTATTCTTTATGCTTTAAGCATGGCCCAATGTCTCTTTTTTCCTTCTCTCCAGGGATACCCCCGATACACACTCAGACTGTAACTCCATCAGTTCCACTACAGGGTGGAGGCCATTCCACCCTTCCTCTTCGGGTGGCCAGGACACTCCCACGCGTAGGATTTCCCGGGAGGAACACCTGTCCCTGGAGCTGGACTTCTCCACCATGCCTGACCGTCCCCTCAAAGGCTCTCCTGACCTTACTCGGATCACGGAGCCCCCAGGTGCACCCTTATGCCCTCTTGGCAAAGTAGTTTATAATGGCATCCTGGAGAAGTCTTACAGCCTTGGCCAGCTTCCCAGTGCTCCACCAGCCACAGGTGAACGTTTCCTGTCTGCCGCATCACTGGACACTGAGCCGAAGGTGTCCAGGGAGGACAAATTGCAGAGACAGCCCTCCCAGGACTCCTCTGAGAATGGTGACAAGCTGAAGAGATCCTCCTCAAAGATCAAAAGTTTATTCAAGAAGAAAAAGTAAAGAGTAGCATTTAGCCTTAAATGGACATGTCAACAAAAGCCAAAACATGCAATTTACTATTTTTTTTTTCTTTCTTTTGGAATGGAATGTAGCTCAGTCTGGACCATCCAGATTAGATGCCTTTGACTTTTTGTTCTCCCACAGTTAACAGCTGTCAATGGTCAAGAGTCATGCTAGCTATCAGCTACACAACTGTGAAGACGGTAACCTGCTATATTCCGTCATCATTTTTCTGAAAACAGAAGCCACTTTTCTAATGTAGGGATTAAAATGGAGTCTTTGAGCATTAGTTGAGTTCCTGTTAAAGGAGGCTTACAAGCTTGTGTACTTGATTAACTCCCTATAAAAATTATTTTATAAAAGTTTGTTGCACTACTGCTTTCATGGTGAGGAAAGGATGGCTGCTTATGAAGTTCTCAATTAGCAATGAAACAAAAATATGTATTTATACATATATGCTCATGCATATGTGTGCACAGACATATAGAGAAAAAGAATATAAAACATTCTTTGGGAGTGTTTTAATTTAGCTTTTCTTGATGGGTTGTACAAAGACAGATTCAGATTTCCCCAGCTCCCCAAATCTATCAAACCCTCATACTGTGCATTCTACAGTAAAAGCCCCAGATGTCGCTTGGGTTTGATATCACTGTGATCCAGTTACACGATTTATTAGGTATTTACTGTGGTGAGGCCACCACAACACTGTCAGAACACTTTGACAATAACTCAAACAGCAAATGGCCATAGTTCTGTTATCACAAGTGCAGTGTAGCAGACGCTGGTCGACAAGCAGACAATTGTTTACGAGATGTTAGGGTTTTGAACATTTGGTGTGTGAATCTTTGCATACTGTAGAATAAATGAAAGAAAATGGAGGCACTATGCTCCCTGCTGTGATTATTTTTTTTCATGCCATTTAATACTCTTGAAGGGTGACTATTTGCTAGTCATACATTGTCTTGGCCAGCATATTTGTTTTGTTCTTTAGTTAATGGGTGTAATAGGAAGTGGTTGTATTTAAAGTATTAAGAATAAGATATTTAGCAACCGGAGTAGTTTACATGAAAATAATGCAGCGGACCTTGTGCATTTTGATTTTGGAATGGTTAGATAGTGTCTTGGATGCTGTTTACCATCTGGGTCTCTGTAGCTCTGGCTGCTGTAACTATTTTTATACTAATTAATATATTTTAAGTCTGTATTATTTAAATACAAATTTGTTTACATTCTTGCATACAAGTAACATGTAATGATACATGTTGCTAAAATCAATTTGATCACTACAAAATATTTTTCCTTCCCTTTCATTAGATCACTTTAAAAAAATTTAAGCAATTATCTCTCAGCAATAACATCTAATTAGTCACTAAGCCATTAAATTGTGCAAAATCCTGCTGATGTTTGATAGAAACGGATGGTGTGCTGCTTTACATTTAAGGCATTAGTAAGCTCCACAACTCAACAGAGCTGCCCTGGCCTTTGCCTTAATGCTACATTTCAGTTCATTCCTCAGAAGCTCTATGGGGTTGAAATCAGAGTTCACTGCAATGATATGCTCTTCAGACCAAAACACTTGTTAATTTTGCAGCCACAATCATTTTCATATAAACTGAGCGGTATCCTGTGGCATTTTGTACTTCATCGTTGACACTATGAGTATCTGTATTGATTCATTTATAAAAAAATAACAGTAATGACATGACAAAGCTCCTGTGCCCAAATACCTAGTCAATATCTGTACTAAACTGGTCAAAAAAACATGTCAAGTTTTCATTCTTCCATATGTATTCAACAACTTGAATCACTGTATTTCAATACTTCCCTTTAATATTAATTAAATAAAAACAATAACAATGTGTACTTGAAAAATAATGTTATTCATATACGATCTATAATTGAAACTGACTTACTCTCAATGCAATTACTCCTAATACAAATATTCAATAATTCAAACAGAATAAAGAAAATAATTTTAAAAATGATTTAACTTGCCAGGTAATATACATTTTCTAGTTCTAATAGTATATTTTTAACATGGGCCTATTCAAAATACAACTACTTATTTAAATGTTTTATATCGACATGGATCAACGAGATGTACCAGGTATAATGTATGTACTTATGTGTATGTGTATGCATATATGTCCAGTACATCTCATTTGTTGATCCTGTCTTTTTGTCAGCCTGGCTCAGCTATCTGATTTGTTTTGCCAAATTCTCTGACCTGCAAAGCAGTTTCTCTTTTTTGTCATTGCATATAAGTCATTACCCTTAAGGATAACTGGGATTTAGGTGCTCTGTTTTGGATAACTGACTGATCTCATACCATTCAAGCCATTTATCTTTTAGTTTTTCTCCCATAAACATAATGTGAAGGAGACTTGAAATTTCAGTGCAAATGGTATTTTGAATAGTTGAATACTTGATATGTCAATATTTTATTTAATTTCCTAGGCTTTTACAAATATTTAATAACTAGAAAGATATTTTCAATTTGTTGACAGAACTTGACACCGATGTGTCATTTATAGGATCTTTGTGCAGTTCTCTTCATTTGCCTTGTAACAAACTCTCTGCTTATTTATTAAACTTGAGAAGTCAAACACATAATTCAGATATCCGTTTGGCATATTTTCTGTGCATACTACTAGTTCTGGCCAGTCAGATAAAGGAAGTTTATCCAGTAACAGAAATATTGAAACACGTTTATGAAGTACATTGTGCAGTGTGTGTGTGATTTTTGAGCTAGGATCCCGGATTCAGGCACTTCTGCACAGGCAATTATATGAAAATCCTGTAGGAGTCTCAGTGTCCGAACTCCATGTGGTGAGACTGCAGGAGATGAAGGGGATTCTTCTCATCAGTGGTTGCTAGCATGATGCAATTACTCTCAGTTTAAACCCATTCTTTTGGTCATTTTTACTGTAGGAGCTACATGCTGTGGGTCAGGGGTCAGAGGTCATCACAAGACGGGCTGTGTTAGGTGTTCATTTGTGGAGGTCTGCTGGCAGGAAGTGGGTTATGGAGCTGGCTCACTAAATGGAATAAATTTGGCCAATTTATAATCCAACTCTGTCCTGTAGATTTGATATATTTACATCAGGGATGACCTGGTGATGTGC
Source organism: Gnathonemus echidnorhynchus (assembly GCA_026776725.1). Taxonomy (NCBI): domain Eukaryota; kingdom Metazoa; phylum Chordata; class Actinopteri; order Osteoglossiformes; family Mormyridae; genus Gnathonemus; species Gnathonemus echidnorhynchus. The sequence continues at coordinate 21,444,451 of JAODJU010000014.1, read as the reverse complement.
CCTTTGACATAACGTGACATTTTTAGTCACTTGTCATATGTGTCATGAAAAAAATGAGAAAGTACAAAACATTATTAAACTGCATTGCTGTTTATGAATTTGTGTTTATTCGCCTCTTTCTTTGTTGCTCATGCAGTTCAGATTTCTCTCATGAGCTTAGTTCATTGACTGTTGCCTTATTTCTGTCATTCCCTTGATACTATTTAAAGTTTTGCCCTAGGATTGGGGGCTATAGGAAACAAATGAATTAACTATTGCTCTGAGAGGAACCATAACTACCAATAAGCTATATGGGCAAGTATTCACTGTACTATGAGGCTGAAGAAAAATTGACTTTATTAGAAACACTTAATAAACTCAACTTAATAAGGCATAAGTGTAACATACAGTTAAAAATTGTTTAAATTACACTGTCTAAATTGTTTAATTTGAATTGTTCAAATTAATGTAGCTTAAAAAAACCATGTAATTTCAGAGCTTCAATGAGTCCCTAGCTCTGTCTGTTGTGCCAACGTATTTAAATGGTCCACCAGACCACCAGAATATTGTGTGCAGGTTTGGTCACCATACCTTAAGAAGGACATTGCTGCCTTATAAAAGGTGCAACGGAGGGCTACGAGAATGATTCCTAGTCTTAGAGGAATGTCTTATGAGGAGAGGTTAGCTGAGCTG
>JAODJU010000014.1:21390662-21402479 GCA_026776725.1 Gnathonemus echidnorhynchus | reverse complement strand
AACCTGGTGAAGAGGCACTCTCACAGTTCCCAATTCAATACCCTGTACAAGAACATCATAACCAGAATAGGTCGAGTCGGTAAAAGGTAACACATTATCAAGTATAAAGGACTGAGCAGCTCCAGTGTCACGCAAAATGGTTACGGGGCACTTTACATCAGAATCATTAAGTGAAACAAAACCAGTAAACACAAATGGTTGGAAGGCAGGTTCGATGGAGTGGGTTGGCAGCGAGACATCAACAATACAAGCGGCAACATGTACCTTTTTAACAGCCAAGTGAGCATTCTTGCGCTGAAGCGCAGGGCAAACAGAAATGAGGTGACCAACTTCATGACAATAGAAACATTCTCTTGTTTCCACCGGCGGGGTTGTCAGAGCAGCCTTCTCAGGAGGCGGCACTGATCTAGGTTGGAGCTTATGAGGCAAAGGAGTAGGGACAAACACAGTTCTGTGGGTTAATACAAATTCATCGGCGAGGGTAGCGGCTTCCGCAAGAGACGTAACTTTCTGTTCGTTCAAGTATATAACCACACGATCAGGTACACAGTTTTTATTTTAAACCCCTCTAACAAAAGCAGCTCCTTGAGCTGATCAAAGTCAGTCACACCACTAGCGGTACACCATTTATCAAAGAGGGGTGACTTCTCCCGAGCGAATTCCACGTGGGTTTGCGAGGCGGATTTGCAAAGCTTCCGGAAGTTTTGCCGGTAAGCTTCGGGCACTAATTCATAAGCCCTCAAGACAGTAGCCTTCACAACATCATAATCAAGGCTCTGTTCCAGACCAAGAGCTGAACAAACCTCTTGAGCTTTCCCCACGAGTTTGCACTGAAGCAGAAGCGACCAAAGGTGCCTGGGCCAATTCAGAGTGGTTGCGATGCGCTCAAAGATGGGGAAATAGGCATCTACTTCGTTTTCTCTAAATATGGGCACGAGTCCAATATGGCGACTCACATCAAATCCGAGATTCTCCCTCTCAGGGGAACGGGTTGGAACTGATGGAGATGGAGTGCAAGGACGCGAAGTGTCGTCCGGCGGGCTTGCACCGGCATGAACCAAGGGAGCGGTGGAGCGAGCAGCCTTACCTTACGAGGCTGAGGTATAGGCTGTGGCTGGCCCACCTTCACCTTTCGTATGGCAGCATCCCGCTCGGCTTCTCCAAAGCCCTTATCCGCAGAAGTTGGGCTTGGCAGTCCTGCCTCTTAATCTCCAGCTCGAGTTCCCTAAGCCGAATTGTAAGGAGGATGTCCTCCTTAGGCGAGCCGGGATCCCTGGGATCCATGCGAGGCCGAGGCACAAGGCCTCCGGCTTCCGCCGTCGTAGGCGACTGGGCTGGGCAAGGTGCAACACCCGAGAGATCACCAGGCTCCGGCAGGATTCCCTGCATGACCAACTCGTCCTGCAGGACCTGCTTAATCTCCCGCTTTGAGGCACCGACAGGGATCACCACATTAAAGAATCCCGCAATGGCTACCAGGTCTGACTTCCTGCAAGTATCAAACTGCTCCTGTGTGGGGTTCAGAGTAAACTCAAGCAGGTCGAATGTAGCCATACTAATCCCAATTACACAAACCTTCCCCATCACAGTTAATCCGCCAAGCAAAGCTGAAAAAGACACAGGGACTGAGTGACACAGACAACACAGAGGGACGATGCCAAAAGTTAAATTAAATTTAAAGTTAAGTTAATAGTGAAATCCCAGACAATGGGATGCCGGACGAGCCTCCAATTTCTGTTATGCTCCAGTCTAGGGTTGGAGCCTAACAAAGTGAAAGGGAAGGAGGGATTGGGAAGGACAGGACAACCAGAGCTAAGAGAAGGGAACACGGGACACAAAGGGAGTCTTTTTTATAGTTTTTTTTATAGTTTTTCACAGACATTGTACAAACACTAGGTGTAACGAACGTCAGGAGTGACAAAGGCCAAAGTTACAAACAAAACACCTCTACCGAATATAACCACAAGCTAAGCTACCTAAGTGAACACAAAAAGGGTGAAACAAAACAACAATGCCTAAGCCTAGGTCCCTAACCAAACAGCATACACAAAAAACTTGCAAACAAAACTGGCAATCACTCCCTACGCACCTAACACACACACAGAACATACACAGGGCAAAGTGTCAGAGTCTGAGGGGCGCGCGAAGTCATAACCAAAAACCGGGCGAAAGATCGAAAACCAGAAATCAAACAAACCAGGGCAGAAGTACAGAGAAAGGGCAAAGCAAGAAATCGTAATCCGAGAAACCAAAACCGTCATACACAATAATCAATCCAATAAAGCAAACCAAAGACAATCCAAAACAACGAGCAGAGCTCCCGAAGGATCTTCCTGTCCAGCTTTTCACTTCCGTCGGACAGAAGTGACGGCCGGTCTTGCGGGGAATCGTGGGCGGGGTCCAGACGGGGAGGCAGAGCTAGGGCCGAGCCGAGTGGTCCTGGACGTGACGGAGCCGAACAACACCGGCGCGTAACACATTTTATTTTTAATATTTTAATTCATTAATTTTCCAGCATGTGGGTTATATGTGACTCATATGTGTCATTCTAGGTCCCTGAAGCTATTTCTAAGTGCCAGAGGGCTGGGATCACTGTGCGCATGGTGACTGGGGACAACATCAACACGGCCCGTGCCATTGCCACCAAGTGTGGCATTCTGCAACCTGGAGAGGATTTCCTGTGCCTGGAGGGCAAAGAGTTCAACCAACAAATTCGCAATGATAAAGGAGAGGTAAGCAAGAGGGAAACTAGAATTTTACATTATTTTATACATTGTTAATATTTTTGCATTTACTTAGTCTGTTTTCAATTCAAATTCATTGTCTTACTTAATAAGTGTATTTAACAAATAAAATCATCATTATCAATTGGTTGGTACAGAGTTGCTTCCAAGAGGCATATGTAATGTTTATTTTATTAGAATTAGGTGATCAGTGATCACGCACCAACGAAATGTATCCTCTGCATTTAACCCATATGTGACATAGCAGAGGGCAGCTAATTCAGCACCTGGAGAGTAGTGCTTGGCGGCGGTATCTTGCTCAGGGTACCTCAGTGGTGCCTTGCTGGTCAGGGATCCAAACCAGCAATCTTTCAATTACAAGTGTGCTTACCTGACCATTAGCCCACCACTGACCACATTTTCTTTCTTTCTTTCTTTTATAAAGAATATATATATAGATATACAGCATATTAAATATACAGCAATTTATATACAGCATATTAAGTGTGAATCTCTGGTAGATAAGCGACACATTGAATTGTAAAATGGACTTAATTTTCCCCTTTCTCCTTGTTTAGGTGGAGCAGGAGCGTCTGGACAAAGTATGGCCCAAGTTGCGGGTCTTGGCACGCTCATCCCCCACGGACAAGCATACACTAGTGAAAGGTAAAACACGGCCCAAAATTTTATAGGCAAATAAATGCCTTTAATGAGTTGAGAACCAGGGTTTGTCTTTCGGTTTACAGAAAGTCATCCAAGACTTGACTGGATCAATTCACATTGGGAAAGGTTTTATAAAAAAATTGAGTGGGATTAATTTGAGCTTACTCATATACAACTGATCGCATGTAGTACTTTTTTTTACCAGATTAATTCATCTGGGTGGGGCGGCATGGTGGTGCAGTGGTTAGCACTGTTGCCTCGCACCTCTGGGACCTGGGTTCGAGTCTCTGCCTGGGTTGCATGTGTGTGGAGTTTGTGTGTCGTCGTGGGGTTTCCTCCAGGTATTCCGGTTTCCCCCCACAGTCCAAAGACATGCTGAGGCTGAGTGGAGTTCCTAACTTGCCCGTAGGTGTGCATGTGTGAGTGAATGGCGTGTGAGTGTGCCCTGCAATTGGCTGGCCCCCTGTCCAGGGTTGTTCCCTGCCTCGTGCCCATTGCTTCCGGGATAGGCTCTGGACCCCCCCGCGACCCAGTCGGATACGCACGTTGGACAATGGATGGATGGATGGATGGAATTCATCTGGGTATGGAGATGACTTCAGTCTTAGCTATGCCCTCCTTTCAGACAGGAATCCTTTTCCTTCATCTGTGAAATGTGTCATCCCTTTTAGTGATCGACCGATATTGATTTTTTCTTACCGATACCGATACCAATTATTTGCATGTTTATGTGCCTGATAACCGATATTCAGAACCGATATTTATTTACTATTATACTTCTGTTTTTGACACAATGATTACAACACCACTGAACTGAACAAACTGTCTTATAACAATCACTCCCTCCTTGCATACAATCATGTTAAATTTAATATTCATATTACAATAATAAAAATATTTTATGAAAAGCATGAGCAGCAACATTACCAATTACCAATACCAATAAACAAAATAAATATAGAATGTCTGTTTTCAAGCACAGGAGTCATCAACTTTGCAGAAATGTAACTTCATATTAAACTACAGTTTTATTAGGTTTATAAAGCTGTTTATAGGCTAAAGAGTGAATAATTTGCTGGATAATGTTAATTTACTGAATAATATTCTGAAATATTGAAATATAACAAACAAAACAGTTTTTTATTGCTTTTCTGATATGTTATATCACAATTACGTTTTTGAAAGAAAAAAAAGTTTTTGTCGTTCTAGATTATGAAATGCGTGCTGACAAAGCACATTCAATTTCTTAGTTATATTTATTTAGAAGATGTTTATTAACGGAATGATGGTTATATAGTAAATGTTAATATAATTCAGGGTGTTTTAGTGAATTTTGTTAAAAGTTATATGCGGTGGCTGTGCTGGAGCATTTCGTGAGCATCAACCCGGTGAGTGAACAGCAATATGGAAGCGACTTCACGAGACGAATGATAAGCACATAGACGCTTAGTGGCTGTATTTAATTCAGGCAAGTTACGTCTTTATTGGAACAGGACATGATGGTTTATCTTAGCATTCGTGACTCCGACTTAACAAGACTAACGATGAGCATGTAGACAACAGAGAGAGAATTAAATTCAGCGCTTTTATTTACAAGATGCACTCATCCATGACTGTATATTATTTAATTCATGCAAAGTTACATATTTATTGGGATAGGACTTGATGGGTTATTTTAGCCGACCAACTTCACGAGACTAATGATGAGCATATAGACAACATGAGAGAGAATTAAATTCAGCGCTTTTATTTACAACATGTGCTTATTAATGGCTGTATATTATTTAATTCAGGCAAAGTTACGTCTTTATTGTGACAGGATTTGACGGATTATCTTACTGTGAGTTCGTCTTTATTTCTTAGAGCCAAGCTGCATAAACTACATATCAGTCATTTATGTAACACATCTAATTTGTGCATTAATAGCTGTTATGTTAAATAAAGTTTACTAAATATAGCAAAGCAAGTAAGTATACTTTACCTGTGCACGCAGTTGTTCTTTCCCCTCAGACGCCGTGTTGCAATGGCGATCATGCGCGTAATTCTCAAAACACCCACAAGATGGCGGCGTTTATCGGTGAACCCGATATTACAAAACCGATAACCGATTATGGTAAAATGCTTAAATATCGGGAGAAATATTGGTAAATCGATATATCGGTCGATCTCTAATTATTACATATCATTATCTTTATTTCGTCATGTGATGGCAACGTTAAGCCATTACTTTGTTCAGAGCTGTAATGTTAATGTTACAGTGCTGTGCCTGTTTTCATGGACATTATACCAAATGTAAATTTTACACCTCCTTATTAGCTGTCCATCGTAACAAAAAAAAGTTTAAATGTGGTGAAAATGGCACACATGAATAACCTAACAAAACCTTTTTTTTATTTTTTACCATGCAATAGTATAACATTATCAGAGATCATTTTAATAACTTGTTACCTTTACTGTTGATATAGGATTAAAACGAAAAGTTAAATATGGTGAAAATGGCACACGTGAATAACCTAACACATCTTAATTGCACAATAGTCATCCTACAACATTAGGGCCTTGGGGGGCGGGTGGAGCATGTGAGAATCTGCCTGCTCACCCAGTTCTATATATATATATAGAATGGAGCACTAGCTTCTGCCCTGAGCATGTTTACTGAACCACAGGTTTTAGTTTGTACACACTTCAGTTTGCATACTCATTCACGCACACCCACATGTACACACCTTATACACACACACTGAGCGGGGGGGGGTGGTGATGGGGGCTTGAAGGGAGCCCCTTTGATCCCCTCACTCTGGGCCCGCGTAGAATTGGTGGGTGGGGCGGGGCGGTTATGGGGGTGTTATGGGTGGTACCGGTGAGGTGGCCCTCCAGCGCTGGTGGGTCGGGTGGGGGCCTGGGCTGTGCCGTTGTGGGTTGGGGGCTAGCAATTGTTTCAAATGTTAATAATCCATCCATCCATCCATTGACTTCCGCTTATCCGAGGTCGGGTCGCGGGGGCAGCAGTCGCAGCAGGGAAACCCAGAATTCCCTCTGCCCGGCCACTTCATCCAAAATGTTAATAACAATCATCAGAAATGATCAATAGCCATATATAGACTGGCAGGAGGTTGGGCCTAGGAGGAACTCCTAGAGTTTTTATAAAAATTCTAATAAAAACACAAAGTGGGCAATACATAATTCAGTCAGTGAAAACAAGAGATCTTGTTTCTGAGGTTTCTGGAAGCCTCATTAAAATGTAAGAAGTAGCTAGGTCAGGTTCCACTATTATCATTGCCATAATGGGGAGAACTGTCACAGTCCAAATACATGGAAGTCATAAAGGCTACATGATTTGATTGATGGATTAAAGTGGTAGTTTTCTGGCAGGCAGAAAGAGAACTTAATGATCCAAACCAAGAACACTGTGCACCACCACATTTCCGAGGTGCAGGTTTAGATGTACCTGTCTCTCCAAAGCTGAAACAAACTACTGCCACACCTTCTATTGTGCGAAGGATGAAGTACCTTTAGAATAGAATAGAAATAGAAAACTTTATTTAATTGTACAGACTTAGAAATTATACTGTTTCTGTTTTGACCTTGAAAAAAAAAACACTTGACTTGTTACAAAATGCACAGCTGCTCAATTTATCAAGAGTTAATGGTAAAGGCACACAGTAACAATGAGAGTACATTTCATTAGAGTTTAATAACTGAAGGTGCAGTAATTAAAATTCCATCAATCACAGACCACTACCGCTAATGAATGCTGAGCTCATTATGCAAATTAATAAGTCATATTCTTGTTAATAGTTTCACAATTAACCTGTTTGCAGGGCCTGATGAGTGATGCCAACCTATGACGGGTTGAAAAACTGTATGAGACTAAAGTTTCTTGATTTCATCAGAATGAGCAGACTGGCATCCTCTGTATGTGACTTCATGTGTCTGTGGGGGTGTGTGAGTCTGGTTGAGGGGTGATTTGAGGAATTTAACTGAAGTAACAAGATGATCAAAATAAAAAGCTCAAAAATAACAATGCAGTTCTTACTATGCCAATTAATGTTGAATAAATGGCTGACCCTGCGCTAAATATGTGTTTTTCTTAAAGATGGGATATGTGAAAATTAAAGAATCCCTATGTATGTTTACTCATAGTTTTTCAAATGAGGACTAAAATTTAATTTCAGCAGGCCCATGCTCCTTGATAACAATCAGAGCAATTTAGGATGTGGGAGAATCCAAGAAGATGATGGTCACCATTGTGGCTTGTTCACCTGAAGCATGGAAATTTGCTTCAGGTTTCTTAATCTTGGAGCCAACATGGAATTTTAGGAACAGCGGCTTCAGGCATCAGAACTTAAAAATAAACATGGCTTCAGTAGCACCAAAGGCATATGACAATGTTCTGGTACTAAAAGACTGAAATGTGGAAAAACATCAATATAAGACAAACAATGGTAAAAGCTCAGACAAAGTACAGTACAGTCTTAGATCTGTTTTGTTTTCATCTCATATTTCAAGTAAATTCTTTTTCTGAAAAAAGGCTGTTTGTTTGCAAATATCACAGCATGAGACTGATCTATAGTGTAGTCTTTATATGGCAATGCACAGAGTTTATTTTAGCATTTTCGATCGGTATCTCTCCTGCATAGCATTCATAGCAAAGATTCATAGAAAAGAGTTTTAATTGAGCAGACAAAGAAACCCTCACTTTTTCTCTCTCACAGCCGGAAGCAATGCCGCTTACTGGAGATATATTTTTTTTTCAGCTTTACTGCAGTGACGTTACCATGGATTAAAGCCTTGTCCAGGAGCAAAAGATGAGTGCTTAGATCCCTGTACTAAGTAACAGTAACAGACAACATGCCTACTGCCACCTTGTTGCTCTCCCCCAAGCACTAAAGCAGTATGAAAATAGAGTTGTGATAACTGCAGTTACTCCACTGACAGTTCAGGATTTGCACAGAAGCTAATGCTCCATGTGAGCCATTGAGCCTCTTCTACTGAAACACATCTTCAGCAATACTGTACGACACACATCTTAGTAAAAAATAATCACACTCTTTGGATTTTAATATGGCACCAACAGAGATCGCTCTATAACAGAGGTAGGTAAACCTCATCCTGGAGTGCCGGTATCCAGCAGGTTTTCTTTGCTAACCGATGCCTGAAATATGGTGCAGTTTATCAGAGACTAGGTAAGACAGAAAATACGATGGATACCAGCATTCCAGGATCAGGGTTGCCAAACCCTGCTCTACAATGACATCTTTGCAAAATAGTGGGAGATGATGATAACTTAATTTGTTGTGCCCACCTGCCTGATAAAACTTACAATCAGAGGATACAACTGTAATCAAGTAAGTAGCTTGTTTCTGGAGCAAAGCTTTCAAATGGTCTATTCACTTTCTGTTTTTGGTCACATTTTGGGGTGCCAACCAGATTTAGGTCCTGCTAGGGAGATTACAGCCTATATTTATGCTAGCCAGCAACAGATGTGAAGAGAAAAAAGGCTGCATTCTTCGAAGGCTGAATGGAAAGCATTGTGAAATGGGACGGTCTGACCATCACCAACAGTGTTCACCCATCCTTACCCTTGAGTTACAAAGCACCCCTCCTATGGCCTAGTCGGGACAAACCCACTTTATATCCATGGAATGAATCTTGGGATATGTTAGGCTGTAACGGATCTATCAGATGCATCCTTCATGACTCAGCAAAATGAGGACACATTTCTAGTCTGCAGTTGAAGGGACCTTCAAATGGGGCAGCCTTGCTTCACCACTGCGATGCATTCGGTCTTCGAAGGCAGCCTTACAAAGGGTGCAGTTCCTTAATTCACACACAGCCATAGGTTCCCTTTGGCTTTCTATTCTTTATTCTTAGTCATAGACATTTTGCTAATTAAATGTGTAATTAAGGAAAACCACATTTGATGGATTTATGGGGATTATTGCTAATAATAATAGGAAAATTCAACTGAAATAATAAACACTTGCATTAAAGAGTGCCCATACCTCAGAGTTCCAAGACATAATTGTCTCCAATGCCTTAACAGTGAGAGATCACTTTCAAGTCATTTAATAAGTTTACTATGCTGATTAACTATGCCTACCCGTTATTACCTGTGATGGTTATGATTCATTGTCCTCTGCCTTTCACCCGAGAAATCTGGAAAAATGTTGACTCTCACAAACCTGCATACCTTTTTTATTTCTTCCCACAAGCGTCTGGTCACAAACCCATCTGTGTGGTTTTTATTTCTGCCCGATTGAATAAGCAAACTTATCATTCCTCATGTCTCTGGTGTATCCACTCAGTCCCAATGATATCTAACCACAGTTTACCCATAGAAAGATCCCATTCCAGACCCAGTCCTGCATCATGAGGATTAACCTCCCCAGTACATGCCCTGGACTACTCATACATTATAAAAGGGTATCTGGTTGAAGCTCGTCTTCTGTGCCAAGTTATGGAATACAGTTCATATTATGTTTTTGATATTACTCTGTGTTCCTGCGTTATAATTTCTTCACATAGCTAATGTTTATTTTAAAAGTAGCCAAGCTTTGTTTTTATTAGATCAATAAAGATAAATGCCTCCTGGGTTTCTCTTTTGGTCACAGTATGCAGTAACATGCAGTGACATTTAGCATCTGTGTTTCTGTTGGATGTACTACTTTGGTTCTTTCTTGCTTTGCATCATTACCATGACTAATTAGTATTCCTGATTTGTGCATCTCATTATCCAGTCTCTTTGTTTTACCTATCTACCCAAGCTTATTATCGTTACATTGTAGGCATACTTTTTACTGTGTTGGGTTTTTTCATGGGCCTGTAAGGCCCTCGTTTATTCATATTTCCAGAACAAGGCCAACAAACACAGCAGTGAGACACATCCATGACTTACAGTCGCAAAGAGCAAAGCCCTGCAGTGGAGCATTAGGCTGCCGGAGAATGCGGAGTGTACCCTAGGGGTCTCCTTGCCAGTGATGGCTTTTAATTTGTTAGGCTTTGATTGTTGCAAGGCACTGCCTTCCCATCAGCCTGTGCTGCTAAGTCCCCTGTCCTGACAGCCCATTTGGTATCACAGCATCATCCTGTATTACAGAGAAGCCCTGAAACATGGCACTTTCTTGAAATCTTAACCATCAGCTCCAAGATAAATCAGCTTTTTCGCTCTCTTATTTTCTCACTGTTTCTCCACAGCTTCTCTCTTTCTTTCACTGTCTGTTTCTCCACAGCCTCTTTCTTTTACTCTCTCATTCGCAACTGTTGATTTATTTGATCAAAAAATTTTGGGAATATTTTTATTCAATCTCGGTTTTTGAATTCAATGAAACTCTACAGCCCAGTGGCCTCTTTATTAAGTACACCTAGTTAATATCAGGTAGGATCCACTTTTTGCCTTCCTGTTAGCTTTAACAAGTCTGGCCATTCACCTCTGACCTCTCTCATTAACAATGTGTTTTCGCCCACAGAACTGCCCCTGAAAACTCTAGATGCTATTAAAAATCTGCCATGTTTCAAAAATGCAGAAACCACCATGTCTGGCACCAAAAACTCACACCATATTCAAAATCTCGCACTTCCTATTCAAGCTAATGCCTCTTTAGCCTATTTGCATGTTCTATATATTCAGTTGCAATCACATGATTCACAAATTAGAGGAGCAAACAGGTGTAGCTATTAAACCAGGCCAATGAATCCATCAATTTTCCATACGTGCAAGTCCTATGCAGGGTCCCGGGTGGCCACGAAGTATATTTCTATTTTTACTATAAATACAGTATTTTTCCAAAATTAAGTATACAGTGATCTCCTGCCTATTGCGGAAGATCTATTCCAGACCCATCAGCAATAGGTGAAAATCCACAATATAGAAAGACCATATAAATAAACATTTTTTTATAGTTAAAGCTTTAAAATACCCCTCCCACACGCTTTAAACACATGTAAACGTATGAAAACAACACAGATATGTGGATGTCGGGCTAAGGATATGAGTAAGATAATAATAATAATAATAATAATAAAATAATATGTAATGTGTGTGTGCGTGTATGTATGTATGTATATATGTATGTATGTATATATATGTATGTGTGTGTATATATATACATATATATATATATATACACACACACACACACCTCTCTCTCTGCATACGTGATGGAATATATAAAAATAAAAACATATAGGCCTATGACTCTTACATATTCTTTTCATCGTTCTTGATGTAGCGTACCGTCGATTCATTCAAGCCATAATGGCGAGCGACATCCGCGTAATGCTTTCCTTCCCGAAGCAGGAGTTTTACCTTCTCCTGAATGGCGCTGGCACTTAGGCTCATTACTACCAGAAGGCTTATGCTACGTTCACACCGCGAGCGTCAAAGACGCCAGCCGTCGCTCCCGCCGCCCTGAACGCGACGCTAGCCAAC
>JAODJU010000014.1:21330805-21341740 GCA_026776725.1 Gnathonemus echidnorhynchus | reverse complement strand
ATAGCTTTCCTCTTGGTTAGCTCACGAATACCCCTAACATTAAAGGAATATATTGATAAAGTCATATAGAATGTAGTAAGTTATAAATGGTCATCAAAACACCTTGCAAACAAAACAAAGAAACCATTTGTTTAGAATAAATCTTACCTGTCACTATGGAAAACAAAAAAACAGACTAAATTCAAGGTAATTTACAGAAGGGAACGATCGACATTAATAACCATAAATAATTTCAAATCATGTTCGAAGTTCTTTCCCTTCAATAACGGCCCTGGCTCCTATGAAAAAGGCTTTCTTTCCTTGCTTGCCTGCTTCCTCAATCTGGGGCCACAGCTTGTTGCGAGCTTCCTTGTCCCTTGTTAGATCTTCTCTAAATCTTAGTTTTTCTTCTTTAAGGAATTCTGATGTCTTTGCACACTTCCACAGCAAATCTTTAGCGGATCTGATCGCAAATCTAATCAACACTGGCCAGCACTGGTTCTCCTCTTTTCTTCCAATTCTGTGGCTCACATCAATAAGATATCGTGGGTCTTCTTTTGTATCTGGGATCACGGTTCGGTAGACATCCACTACCCGGCGCTTCACGTCTTTTCCTTCTCGTTCCGGCAGCCTTAGATTCCACCTCCTTTGGTATCTTTCCATTTCATTTAATTTGTCTTCCATCCAATTAATTTTACTTTGCTGAGCGACACTTGCTTGTTTTACTGTTACCAGCTCTGCTTTCATCTCTTGCATATCTTTACACAAAAATTCAGTTGTCTCTCAAAGCTTCAATTGTGTCAGTATTTTTCCGTATTAGAACGGAAAGATGGTTAGTGTTTTCTTTAATTTTTTCAGCTAAAAGTCTCACAATATTGTCTTGCAGCTCGCCGAGAGTAGGTTCCATCTTTCCTTTCTTTGGAGCTGGCGTCCCCGGGGCAGAAACTGGGAGAGGAGCAAGGTCTAGAGATGTCATGGTGTAGGAGTGTATTTCTTCAGTCTTCACGATTTCCTTATTTCCTTTGTTGTTGTTTAAAGTGGAGAAGAGCACCTTAGAGGGCTTCTTTTTGTCTTGTTCTCTTGGTCTTTTATCAGCCATTAGCAGGTGAGTTGTATATTCATGCTTTGCAAAGTCAAGCTAATCGGTGAGGAAAAGCGTTGAAGCAAGGGAATTATATTATTTAGGTAAGAAATCATTTATTAATAACAAGGTGAGAAGAAAACCAAATTTTTCTCTAGCCACGGAAAAAGTCAAGTAACTCAGTCGTCATCTTGCCCGACTTCTGTTCGATTATTTCTTTTTTTTATTTTATTAAGCAAACAGCAAGTATACAGCATATAAACAGATGAAGTATACAACAGAATATAGTAAAATAAACAGCCAGGGGTGTTAATTATACAAATAAGCGCAAAGATTTACATATATAAATCGTTTTGAGAGCCTTTTGGTTGGTAGAGTCTGATATTGATTTTATGTACAACTCCACATCCTTAAGGAAATAAAGAAAAGATGGTGTTTTATTAATAAACTTACATTTGTGGATAAAAAAATTTCTCAGAAGAATTAACAAATTTTTTATAAAAAAACATTTATCATTCTTTTTGGGGATCTTGAGGAAACAAAATAAGATATTCTCCCACTGTAGGGAAAAGTCCCTTAAAGTATCGTTCACAACAAACCTGCTAAATTCCTTCCAAAACCTCTGTATGAAAGAGCAATACCAGAAGTGATGAGTCGCAGTTTCTGGATGATCCCCAAAAAAACTGCAGTTAATATTTATCTTTCTTTTAAATTTTACCATATACTGCTTAGCTGGATAACATTTATGGAGAACTTTAAACGACACTTCCTTCATCTTATTTACAATTAAATATTTATGGGGGATCATCCAGACTGTTTTCCAGTTGATATCTGGAACATATCGGTTCCAATAAGATGTTACATACGGGAGAGAGACGATGTCCCTTTGGAAAAAAACGCGCACTCTCTTATTGCTATTACTAAGCTCCTGTGAAAAACAGATTTTTCCCACTATTGACTCAGTTGGGTCAGGGACGGCGATTGGAGTAGATAGAGAGCTGTTGATGTTTTTATACAACAACGTCCCTGAGGGTATGGCCCCAAGCACCATTGAAAATTCCCGGGGACTAACTGGAAAATTGTATAATGAAAGGAATTTGTTGCACGTGAGTAGTTGTCCCTCTCTATTAACCAGCTGAGCCACCAAGAGGATGCCATTTTGAACCCATGATTCAAGGAATAGTGATGTATTTTTATATAAAAGGTCTTTGTTGTTCCAGATGAGGTATTTATGTGGTGAGAAGTTGTTTATAAATGAGGGTCCACGCTAAGAGGACCTGCTTATGAAAGGATGAAAGTTTTACAGGGAGATTCTCAACGTTGTAATTACAATTTAAGATTTAAAGTTAAAGCCACCAAAATGAGAGAAAATATAATGTGGTATAAGGTTCCAGATAGAAGCATGATTTTTAAGAAAATGTTTAGCCCAATTAATTTTGAATGTGTTATTCAAGGTAGTGAAACCCAAAAAGTTAAGCCCACCTGAGTCGTAGTTATTCATCAGGACAGTTTTCCTAATATAATGTGTATGATTTTTCCATATAAAGTTAAAAAGCATGTGGTCAATATCATTACTAATCTTCTTATCCAGGTGCAAGGAGAGACTAGCATATGTCAATCGGGATATCCCTTCAGCTTTAGTGAGTAATACTCTGCCTTTCAGAGATAAGTCCCTCTGCAGCCATTGGTTGAGTTTCTTTTGGGTTTTCTGTATAATCGGAGTAAAGTTTGAAGAGCATCTTGACTTTTGGTCTTTGGAGCTTAAAAGTCCTACATATGTGACCTCTTGTTTAACAGGGATATTACAGATAGCATTTGCAGTGCAGTCTTTAATCGCTAGCAATTCACATTTTTTTAAATTTAGGCATAAACCAGAGGCCTCAGAGAAATCACTAATTACGGAAAGGATGAGAGGGATTTGATTTGCATTACTTAAAAAAACCGTGGCGTCATCAGCTAATTAGCTGACCTACTTGTCAGCTATTGTGATTCCTTGTATGGCACTGTTGAAAATATGAGTTGCAAGAATTTGTGTACAAAGTAGAAATAGATATGGTGAAATGGGACACCCTTGGCAAACACCACGTTTCAGGTCAAATCTGGGGGTGGAGCCATATCTCATTTTAATAGAATTATTACCATTAGTGTATAAAGTTTTCATAGATTTACAAAAAAATTCCCCAAAGCCAAAGTTTTCCAAAGAGTGAAAAATAATAAATTGTATCAAAGGCCTTATAGAAATCCAGGAAGAGAATGTAGCTATTGTCAGGTACTGTGATGGCTGTCCCCACAGCCACACAGTTAACTTGAAGGGGAGTATCATTTATGGTTATTTGTTCTATGTTTGAGATTGTTTAGTTTAAGTGCACTAAATTAGTCATTTAATTTTGTTTATGTATTTCTTTATTTGTCACATTTAACCAGTTGCTGGATGAGGCGCGCACATTTAGTTAACTGGAATAATGTGTTAAGTATTTATTGAGTTTAATTATTTCTTTTGATTTACCGTGTGGAGTACAGGGGAGGATTCCTTGCTGCTCCAGTCAGAGGTGGCCAACATGGAAGCTGGGCTAAAGGCAGGAAATTGGACAACTCCAACTGGCTGTTTGCAGTGGGGGTGGAATAGTTTCATTTAGTTTCTTTTTATTGTTTAAGTATATTTTTTTGGATTAATTTAATTTAACTTGATTTTGTTTGTTTTGAGTGAAACATTAGCTGACTTTTGTATTAGTGTATTTGTGGTATTTGTTGTTGGTTTTCCCATTTTGTGTCTTGTGGTTTGGCCAACCAGTATATATATAGTCCTCATGGTGTCTTTTGTAGGAAAAGGTCAGTTTGTTTGGTTTAAGTTATATGGCTAAACTTTAAAAAAAATTTCACTGTAAATTTACAGCATAATACTGGCAGCAGAGTTACCAGCCATTTTCTGTATTTTTACAGCAAACATACTGTATTTGATATTTACAGTACAATACTGCAATTACAAAATACAGAATGTTACTGTAGAAGTGTAAAATTTACAGTAATACTGTAATATATAATACAGTACATTGCTGCAATTTTACAGAATTATGCTGTGTTGCATACTGCAAATGTCTTTTTTCAGAAGCAATATTTTTTGCATACCTCAATTGAGAAAATGAAGAAAACTTACTTCTTATTAAACATTTATTTTTTAGAATGCTGTTTAAAATACAGTTTAGGTATCTTTAACATCATTTTTCTTTCACTGAGCACAATACAGCTATGTTTAGCTATCCTTCAATCTATTTTTCTTTCACTTAGCATGGTATAGTGATTCAGAACTTAAAATGATACAACAAAACAAAGGACAGCACCACTTTTAAGCTTGAACTGGAAAAAGAAAATTGTGTCCTTTATATGCCTTACACAAAATCCCATTGAAAGTCCATCAACTTTCGAAGCAGTGAGGAAACATGAGGATTCACAGCATTGTTCTTTTTTTGGACAACTTTGCCAGTCTTTTTGGATACCACTTTTCCCTGCTCGGCTTTGGATCCCCGTTCTGGGTTGATGTCGATGAAGCACCTAAAGTTAAACAAAGACAAAAGTATAATTTAAAATAAACAGTTTAAAATAACATTTAAAAACTTAAAAAACAATGCACACACAATGTACTGTGTCCTTCTGTAACTTGTGTATGCATTAAATTCTCTCACCTTTGCACAAACTCAAGGGTGCATGCGGCTTCTTGATATTGGAGGTTAAAGTTGTAATATGAAGTAGATCTGAGAGTCCAGATGCAAAGCTGGCTTGTACTCCCTCACAGACAATCTGACTTTCAATGCTTAGCATCCACTTCTGGTTGCTTAGAGTCTGTCCTGAAAAAGAAAAAAAACAATACATGTCACTTTCAGTGTCATTTACTTGACCATATTATACAACCATTTGAGGATACTTAGCAATTAACATTTTGATTATTCTAGAATAGGGTTGCAACAGTACACCCATTTAATGGTTTACCTTTGTATAAAAATGCCAGTGAGAAGGCACATATCACCACCTTCAATAGAGTTGACTTTGAGAAATATCAAAGTCAACTGCATGAAAACAATGACACATTAAAATGTTATAAATTCACATTGGAAGAAACATTTTAATTGAGATGCCTTTCAATCCCAGTTAAGATGGAACAGACATTTGCCTTTCTCTTTTGATTGAAGTAAGTTTGAAGCCTTTACTAAATTAAGTACCCAGGTGCTAGCACTTCTGGGAACATAGAATCCAATAAATTTTGCAATTCAGTAGTTTCAAAGCATACCACTTCATGTCGACATTAAAGAGCATTAACATTGTGATCGCACATGTCATAATTCAATGTGGACATTGATCTCTTTTTGAATTACCTCTGTATTACATGTCTACCTTAACCATTCCATGTCCATTTTTTTGCTCTTGTGGGGCATAATTCAAGTGTCCAGTATTGAGTAGTTATTTGTGTGTGTGTGTGTGTGTGAGAGAGAGAGAGAGAGAATGCCAGGTATCTAATCCAGTACAATTTATCAGCAGTGTTACTTTTTGCTCTTAGAGTACTTTTTGCTCTTAGAGTTTTGCAATGCA
Source organism: Gnathonemus echidnorhynchus (assembly GCA_026776725.1). Lineage (NCBI taxonomy): Eukaryota > Metazoa > Chordata > Actinopteri > Osteoglossiformes > Mormyridae > Gnathonemus > Gnathonemus echidnorhynchus. The sequence goes on along the minus strand of JAODJU010000014.1, from coordinate 21,336,099 downwards.
TCTGCTCTAAAGTAGGGTTATGTCAACATACAATTTTATACTGATTATTGTGACCTTGCTGTTTTCACCAGCACTGTTATAAGAGACTTAGCAGTCTAGCATTGTTTCAAGTAAGGAGTCACAAAACGATTTAAGCAGTATCTAGAAAGTTTGGATCTAATGAAAAATATCTCTTTCTTTTTATAGAAAACGATGCATCTGACTTGACATACCAAGAATGATCAGTCGAGGACTCTCAGGCAGATTGAGGGTTCCCTCGACATCTGCGGGACTTGCATGTGCCTTAAGTTAAATAAATAAATGATGAAAAGAGAACACAAGTCAGTGCACAGTAAAACAGAAACCTTACATATGTGTATTTATTAATTTATTTATATTAATTAAGCTCACCTCTGTTTGAAGAATAAGCCCATCCATCTTCTCTTTGAAGTGTGCAAGGAGTAGCTGTAGAACAAAGGCGGTCATGTCCTCTTCTTCTTTGCCAAAGATTGTTCGGACATTGTCGTTGGTTGGCTTGCTTTTGAAAAACTGAATGATTTTCGTTCCGCATTCTTGGATTGACTTTTCCAACTGTCTAACAACACTTTTGTCTGTAAGAAGTTCAAAATGGCTGTACATAGACCTAGGCATGAAAAGGTAGGGCCAGTTGATTTTTAAATCAGCAATCGTAGGAGATGGGATTGCATTTATCATGGAGCGCTGAAGACAATATGTTATCTCCATCAGCTTAATCACTTCTGCTTTTCCTGCTCCAGCGCATCCTTCATGAAGAAAAATCTCTTCCAACCTTTTACGGTTCACTTCAAGACTGTCATAACTTTCCCCAGGTGCAGGTTCAGGCTGCCACCTTGTACAACCATAGGAGTCAGTGGAACATTTCCCTTTTGTGATTCTGCTTTCACTGCTTTGGATACAATGCCGACTTAGTGTATTGATACGGTTAAGATGCTCTATGCGTATCTTGAGCTGTGACAGAAGAGAGCCATGCCCACTTCCAACTTGTCTGTCACAAATCATGTCAGCAAAACTTTTGGGATATTGCCTGACTATTTGACGGACAACTGTGAGACATTGTGACTTTGTTGGGTTTGCTTCATGTTTCCGCATTTCATCAGCAAGGACTCTAATCATTTGCTGTCTATCAGTTAGGGTAGGTCTTTGATCACTAGCAATTGCATTCTGTATACCAGCTGGCATTGAGGTCCAGGGCACTTGAAAAGTTTCAAGCCAGGAAGCAGACACATTCGATGATGATGCAGAAGAGGTTGGGCTGCTTCTTGAGGAGCTTGAGGAAGCTGACTGAGGCTCAGGCAAATGGTAAACTTCAGTGCTGCTTTTTTGTTCTGGAGTCAGATTGATAAATAAATCATGTATTAATTGAGGAATTATACAATAACAGTTATGTGTTGTAAATAATCCTTCTCCATTTATTTTCTTTTCTACTTTACCTTGATTTTTCCAGGCACAGAGTAGTTTTCGGCATTGAATAGGTCGTAAGTACTCCAATATGTCATCTTCTTTTACATACACCAGATCTTCCAAATCTTCAACTCCATGCCCTAAAAGCTTGTCAACTAACTGCTTTAGTGAATCCTCAGGAAGCTTTGGCAGCACTGACAATATAGAATTCTTAATCTTTTCCTCCAACTCAGACTCAACTCTAGAAAGGGAAAAGAATGGTGAAGAGCAATGACAGACAGGCCACACAAAGAGTACTCAGGTAGAGGATAGTAATCAGGTAAGTTTTCTTGACTTATGCATAAATAGCCATTGTGTTGTGAACTCTAGCAGTGAACTCCTTGATCAATGAGACAGAAAGCCTGATATTTCTTTGTGACTAAATACACATTGGAAGAGTTGTTAACTAGAATTAACTGAATCTTCCCAAAAACAATTCCCTCTTCATTTCTTTCTAAAACCACATGCATGTTCTTTTTGTACAGTGTGCCTTTTACAGTCACTTCACTAGCTGCCACTGTGTTCCCCAACTGAAAATCAAGGGAGGCGACAGATCTCTTAATGTTATCATTGAAGTCATTTAATTCAAACTCTGTCCCTCTCTCTACAACACAACCACCAGAGAAGTGTTTCCCTTCATGTAGGTATGCTTGCAGAAGTTGATGTCTTTCTGCTAATGTAGCACTCAAATTCTTAAAATTGTGCAATTTTCTTGCACACTGCTTGAAGAATGAATGCTTACTTTCAAAACGGAGTGTCCATAACCGAATCAAAGGACCAGATCGATCAATATAAGTTCAGGGTAATGACACATGTAGTGATGTTTTGGCTTAAGTGGATGGCTTGGAAAAGTCTTCATTCGTGTTTCAATGTATTCATCAATTAGGACTGACAAATAAGCTATCTGGTCAATGCTAATTGCAGGAGCACAAATAAATTCTACTATTTGCCTGAGCTGCAGTACCAACTGCCATACTTCATTTTCAGATGGACTGGCAATCTTTTCCGCCACCAAAACAGGTAAAAGCCTGAGCAGACACCAGTTCTGAACTGCATGCCCACCTAATTTCATACTACTAGGTTGAACTTCACATGGTTTATCATGTGCATCATTGCCAAGGTACCTGAACTGATTAATCCGACGATTTAGTTCAAGGTATGTGAACTGTTTCTTGTGGTTAACAAGCCTAGCGATATACAATGCAATATCGCAGGACACAACCCCTTCAAAAAGGTCATGTCCAAGACAAGGAGGCAGTCCTGGCTGGCAAACATGAAAATGCTTCAGATCATTAAACGGCGAATCACATTTGACACCAGCTACACTACTAGCACCACATGAATCTAAATCCTTAATATTCTGTTCATATCAATTCACAGGTCGTGTTATTGCCTTGGACAGCGGTGCTGACTGAAATGTTTGTCGGTCAATTTCACAGAATCGACAAAAATTGATACTCCTACTGAAATTTTCAACAAATCCACCAATGTAATGTGATCCAAGATTATCTCCTACTATTGCACACACTGTTGCTTTGTGTATCTTTCCATCAGCTAATGCAATCCCATTTTCCTCAAGGTCTTTAAGGTCTTTTACTAGAGAGGTAAAGATCAAGTCTTGACCAAAGTACTTAAAATCTTGTTCTCTACACAGCAAAACCAACTGAATGCAATCAGTGCTTGACCTACAGTGAGGAAAGTTTGCAAGTGTGACGTAAACTGCAAGAACTTTGTTTTTTCCTACCAGATCCAATCGGATGTTTCTTTCTAAACTATTGCAGGAAATAACGAAATGTCTAGTTATGTCATTATCAACGTATTTACTCTACCCTCTGAAAGTAACAGCGCTTGACGACAAATAGAATTCTAGACATGCAAGATTAATTTGTGTGACAACAACACTTGTGTGAAGATAACCACTGATTTATTCGAAGAGCATAGCCGGCTAAATGTTAGCATAGCAACATTTTTGTTTAGCACGGCTAACAAACGATAACCGTATGCTCGTCAAAATGCCCCAAATAATAAAACTGTTTAAACTGGAAAAGAAAATTTACTGTGTCCAAATGAAGGTAATATTTTCTTGGTCGTACTTTTTTGGCGACTGCCCGCCAACTTTTTCCACCATGTCAGACTCAAGTGCTTCATGGTTAACCAACGGAGTCCTGTTCCGAAATGGAAAAAAAGAACATAGAAGCACATCGGTCGAAAAGGGAGTATGTTAAACTACGTCGAATTTAATTTACCATTAAATTAGACGTTTAGACGGTCAGCTCCAGCGTGAAGAAATTGGTCGAAAAGGGAGTATGTTAAACTACGTCGAATTTAACACCGTTACAAATGGTCAGCTCGAGCGCGAAGAAAAATCCACTCCAGAATGCTTTGAGTATACAGCACATTGCTGTATTTGCAATGGATCGGCTTGAAAACACAAGTGTGCTGTATATTTACAGCCTTTCTGTAAAAAGTGCAGTATTTTACTGTATTATGAAAATACAGTAAAATACTGTAGCTAAATTTACAGCAATTGGTTACAGTGTAGCTGTGGGTTTTGATTAATTTGACTTTTTGTGGGCCCAAGTTTACTCTTTTGTTAAATTGCTTTCTTTTTGTGAATTAAAAGAAAAGGATTTTTTTTCCTAATTTGCCTGTGTTCCTCATGCCTTCCATCTTGGTCCCTGACATATGGTGGCAGCGGTGGGATCATTAGGTAGAGGACACAGTTTTTTTTTCTTTTTCTTTTCTCTTTAAATAGTTTGAACGATGCTTCGTTTACCAGTTTATGGTTCTTCCCTTTGGCTTTCAAAGACTGATGGATCAACTATTGGGTGGGATGTCAGATTTTGCTTGTGCTTACTTGGATGACATTGTCGTTTTCAGCAACACCTGGCAAGAGCATTTGGCACACTTACAGAGCGTGCTGGAGTGTGCATTCTGCAGGTGTGACCGTCAACCCTGCTAAGTGTGTTTTTGCTAAAACGGAGACAGAATATCTGGGGTTCATTATAGGTAATGGAGTGATAAGGCCACAGGTTCAGAAAGTCCATGCTATTGAGGCATGTCCGTTGCCACAGACGAGGAAGCACCTGAGGTCCTTTCTGGGAATGGCTGGATTCTACCATCGCTTTATATCCAACTTTTCGTCTCGGGCTGCTCTACTGACTGATATGACTGGTTCAAGATCTCCTAATCAGGTGCAGTGGACTTCTGAGGCAAAGGCAGCATTTCATAATCTCCAGCAGGCCTTGAGTAAGAACCCAGTGCTTCACAGTCCAGATTTTAATAAATCATTTATTGTACAGACTGATGCTTCTGAAAGGGGAATTGGGGCTGTTCTTTTGCAGGGACTTCCAGAGGACCGACATCCTGTAGCTTTCATAAGCCGTAAGCTTTTTCCCAGGGAGTGTCGTTATTCCACCATTGAGAAGGAGGCTTTGGCGGTTAAATGGGCCTTGGAATCCTTTAAATACTATCTGCTGGGTAGAGAATTTATGTTGGAGACTGATTCTTCAGTGGCTGGAACGTATGAAGGACACTAATGGGAGGATCACAAGATGGTATTTGGCCATGCAGCCATTTCGGTTTACAATCGTCCCTGTTCCAGGCCAGGACAACGTCACAGCCGACTACCTGTCCAGCTGTTGCAGTGAGGTTCCTGAAGGGGGGGTGTGTGTGATGGTTGCCCCCACAGCCACACAGTTAACTTGAAGGGTAGTATCATTTATGGTTATTTGTTCTATGTTTGAGAAAATGCAGTTTGGAACACTTTCAGAAACATTATAAAAGTACATAGTAAGCAATGCTGGCAGTTTGTTTTGATCCCAGATATCTGATCA
>JAODJU010000014.1:21313658-21330705 GCA_026776725.1 Gnathonemus echidnorhynchus | reverse complement strand
AAGTAGGCGTTGTGGTACCTAATGGCAACAAGTAGGAAGGATCACCAATAGCACTTTGCACACCATGGGAGAATAAACCAGTGGCTAATAGTGTTCCAAGAGAGCGCCCCCTGGATTGGATGGCAGAATAATGTATGGTGACTGGTCTCCCTGTTATGCCAGAAGCCCATCACTAGCTCCTTTGTCTTGCTGATGTTGAACTCCAGGTTGTTATCTCTGCACCACAAGACAAAGTCTAGTCCTGTGTACTCTGATTCATTTCCAGCGCAGATGTATCCTACAATGGATGAGCCGTCAGATAAGTTAATATAAGATAAGGTAAAACTTTATCCAGAGGAAAAATGTTGTGTCAAGGCATTGCACTTACTTAAACATACACAGAATCAAAGGTACAATGCACAATGTTATCATGGATGCAGCTGCGGTTGTTATGAATATTGATATTGCTATTACTGCTATTGTTGCCACTTGCTGTCTTATTTCAATATACCTGTAATAATAATTATTATTTTTATTTTACATAAAATCTGGTGGCTCAGGGTCAGGTTCATCTTGCCAAAGCTCTTCAGATACTGGCAAGCCATGATTTTGTGCCAGATTATGCAACACGCTACATGCGTGTACAATGCGACACACTTTTTGCGGACTGTATAGCAGCACCCCAGTGGTCTTGTCCAGGCAGCGCCAACAGCCTTTAAGCTGCCCTACATTACGCTCTACCACTGACCGAGCTCGAGAATGGGCATCATTATAACGCCACTCATTCATTCTGTGGGTTTGCGAGCGGTGTGAGAAACGACTTCAGTGGGTACCCACTGTCCCCTAAGGAATTGTCAAATGGTTAAATCAAACAAAGCTTATACAGTATTTCGCCAAATTATAAAATGGGAAAAATCTTCTTACCGAGCAGCCAGCCATCACGTACCACCCCATTTTCAAGTTTGTTTACAACGCTAATGTTTCTGAGAATGAACGAATCATGGGTTGGGCCAGGCCATCTAGCCACAACATTAATGCAGGGGCGTCAGAAGCATTTTGAATGGGGGGGGGAGACACACTGGCATGAAACTAATGTTTTATGTTAAATGTGGGGGGATCCAAACGAATAATAATGAAATGTGAGGGGGACACGTCCCCCCTAGATTTAATGGCAGCGACGCCCATGCATTAATGAACGCATGTTCTAATCGTACATAATTTGGACATTAATAGAGTGAAAGTGCTTTCTATGTAAATAAGCATTCTCTGAAGGTGACTTTATAGCAATGTGCCTGCAGTCGATGGCTCCGATTACACTGGGAAAAACAGACATTGCTGCAAATTGCGCTTTAATGTTTGCCTGTTCAACCACAGTGTAAGGAAATTTTATATATCTGGTTGACAAGCGGATTATGCCGTCCCATACAGCTGGAATAGCGCGACTTGGTGTTGACTGAGAAATACCCAATCGGTCCGCAAGTTCACGCTGAAAAGCACCTGTGGCTAAGAACCCTAGGGAAGACCCTGATAAGGCCACTCATCTATAGGGTCGTTTGTCATCGTCCACATTCCATATGTAGCATTATAACCATTGACTGATTATTCGATTGGCCCACTGCCATTTATTAAATCCATGCCCGGCCTTGTGTGTCCCATTTGTCTTCCATAGCTCCATCTCTTCTATCTTGGCAGCAGGATACGCAGTTCTTGCCATATTCTCACACATTTTCCTTTTACACGCACACCGTGCCATACATAAGAAGAAACCAGATTTAACAGGTTCACATCTCACCTGTTCTGATAGATCTGTTAAACCTGTGTGGAGCATGCATATGTGATCCTGAGCAGAGCCAATGCTGACTTACTGAAAACCAACATGCACTGTGACACATCCAGTCTGGTCCCTCACACTAAATACATCTGTTGGATAAATAACGTTCTTCATGTTCATGTACTCTAGAACTGCAATTAAAATATTTCCACAGTTGCCCAAAATAATAAAATATTTTCTTCATTACCTGTTTTAAGTGTAGATGTCACCCTCTCACCAGAATTCTGAGTGGACTGGTCCTGTCTCTGTATCATTGTTTTCACTTGTTTCTTGTTGCCTGTTCAGATGTTTAAATCTCACTATCATTCCGTTTATTGCAATGGTTTGTCTCTTCTACACGTTGCAGACGGTTCATTAGTTATGGTTTATGATGCTCGTTTATATGACTCATTTTCTAATAATTGAACCTGTGATTCTGGATCATTTTGATATTCTGTTTGCACCTGATTGGCCCTTTCTCGACTAACAACTTTTGGAGAATTTGACTTGTAATTCAGCTTTTGGAAATAAACTCTGAAATGTTACCTTTGGATCTCCTCTCTTGTTATACCAGTAGTGACAGATAAGCAATTAGTTTGACTCTACAGATCTCATTATGTTTAATAACAGTTTTACAGTCTTTCATAGACATCAAATAGACCAACTCATCAAAGAATCTGATTTGTTTGCTTAACATATGGCTCTTACACTGGAGGATGGACACACATACACACATTTCCAAACATCACCCAGCTCATTGCTTTACTAAGATGACGAATTTTAAGTGGATAATTTTCTCATGAAGACAAACAGGCAAACAGATGCACTTTGCTTCTTTCTGGAGGAGTTTACAGTACAATCCTCTACAAAACAGCAAACTCCTGTGCATGGATGAGCTCTGGCAGTGACTGGGAGAAAGACAGTGACCCCTGACCTGCTCTCTGTTTCCCCATCCCACCACCAGCACAGATCCACTTGAATAACAATGTCAGGGTCCTCAGCAAAGGAATCCCCTGGAAAAAAATAAAAAGAAAAAAACTGCAGAAAGAAGATGAAACAGACATGGCAAGTCGGACCACAGCACAGCACTGCCTCTAAAAGGCCATACCGATGGTCACTGGCTGACAGCTCAGGGCAGATTCTGGTACATTCCACAAAATGCTGGCATGTCTAAAAAAAAGTCTGTGTTTGATGGTGGGCCGAGTGACCAGTTCTCCCTGATGAGGCCATTGCTGGCTGTCTGTCCATGACTGCCGCGGTTGAATGGCGGGATGACTGGTGGGCTGACTGTCCCACCATGGCTCACTGCGCCCCTGTGTGTCCATCCACTGCCATGTTAAGCTCCCTCACACTTTGTCATGTGCCTGCCTGATCGATGCGTTTGTCATGCACAACATTAACTATGCACATTTTTATTGGTCTACAGATCCATCCATTGGCACAGAATGCTAAATAAATATGCATGTTTATATCAGAAACTAGCAGAAACTCAGAAGTGGATAAAAAGCCTTGGAATTATATTGCCATTTAATTATGCTTTGGTTTGTACCGTTTGTTGGTTTTGTAGCACATCTGAGGTGTTTTTGCACATCTGAGATGTTTGCACTATACTATTTACACTCTTCATACTGCCTTATACTGTGGTTAATTAATTGCTAGTTTGCAGAATTGAATTGGTTCTTTTTTAAGTTACTTATTTTATCCTATTTCTTCTATTATTTAACTTGTCTTTTACAGTATCAGGTAGGACAGTCGCACACTTAGTCTAATTGAAGTACAGGAAAACAGGCTACACTCCTGGTGATATAACAGTATGTAAGGCAGAATCATAATATGCAGAATAATAAAAACAGGTTGCACTTTTCATATAGTTGTGATTCATTAAACTATATCAAAAGCCAAGTGTGCCCTGTTTTCATTAAACTGAATCTCATTGCAATGTGTGATGTCAATGATATGTGTGCAGTGACAATAGATTCATTCATTCACTAAAATTAAAAAAATTGGCTTCTGTAAACTCAGAAGATATCAGCTGACAATAAACCAATAATACAACATTAATAGCTATATAGAAGTATACATGTTAATACTGTTTAGTAATGGTATTTTTCAATATAAATGCGTCTTATTTGTTTATTTATTTGTTTGTTTATGTATATTTTCCTGTTTTGCCACTTTCCAGAAATTTGCCATCTTGAGACTGGAACTTCTGCTTGGAAGCACAATATAGATGCAAAACCCTTGTGAAGCTAATGCCATGGGGAAGCATGTGAGGAGAGAATATCAGGACTGCTGGAGGAAACCCCCATGCAAAGCAAATGCAAAGCCCACACAAAGAGAAGCAAGACAGGGATCAGACTCCAAGCACTGGCAGTGTGAGGCCACGATGCTATCCACTGGGCCGCCAAAAAATAAATAACGTGGATAAACAAATAGACACTTCATGGGAAATTCAGTCAAAATTCCTTATTTAATTGCATATCATGCATATCTGATTTATTTGTCTGTGAGTCTATTTACCATGAGTACTTTGCACTAATGCACCAGGACTGATTTTAAAATATAATTTCTCTTCCTAGAATGTGAACATGTGTCAGGTCCAGTACCTTTTTCAAGCCATCAACTGCTGCCCCCTTCTGGTTGGTAGAGTGTTTCTTTGATTTGACAATAAGGCATGGCACCACAAAGGCTACTATATTCTCAGTGAACAGAGAGAAAAATAAAATATCACACCCCAACAAAGGCAGATTGAGCAGTGTGAAACTAGGGTGAAGTGATTGGCTCTGTTAATGAAATACTAGCATAAATTATTAAGTAACTTTATACATAAACCATTTTCTTCCAAACACTTTTGTTTGTTCACACAATAACTGCTTATTGATGTCTAACAAAATGGAAATGATTAAAACTGAATACAAAAGAAGTTGAAAGAGGAAAAAAGATTGTGTATATGACCAGAGCAAGGCAGAAACTGGCTTTGCAAGTGGCATTTAAAGCAATCTTTGCATGTGACCATACTTGTTAGTATATGACACAGGGTTTTAGTTCATTATATTACTTTTTGATTCTTAATTAATTTTACATATTTATTTTAGTGTGCATCTCGGGTTTTGTTGTTCAGACATGTTACAGACATATTGTAAAATGTTTGGTTTACAATTGTTCTGAGGAACAGTTTGCAGTTTTAATAATAAATTAAAAAAAGATGTTTCCCTGTTGTACTGACATTGCACTCCATCATGAACCCAAGCAGATAGTCATACTCATGTCTTGGTGATTATTTACTTCAAAGAATCTAAAGTTTGCCCAAACTTTGGATTTAAATTGAAATAATGATGGAAAAGACTCTTCACATGCTTGATCATTCATAATAGTAATGTGCTAGACTCACACGTCAGTCCCTTACCTGTACCTGTGAAAAAATATTAACAGTGATAACAGTAATTACAGTAACCCATGTTTAAAGTGACATTTAAAAATCAATTTTTCTGTCCTGGTGATGTAAAACTTGTCACCTTGAAGAATACCAGTTTGTCCATTTTCCCTCCCATCTCTAAAAAGTATCGGTAGATACATTCATTAGGCTAGGAGAGTTTCCCTCTTTAAAATGTATTGTTAATAGGTAGTGTGGACTTTAGATGTCTTTTTAAGATTATGTCACAAACACCAAAGCTCAAGACCAAGACATGAAACTATCAGGGTCCAAGTGCAAAAATGCAGCTCGAGATGGACTTCAGTACTACAACATCAGTATAAACATACAGTGGATATAAAGTGCACACACCTGTTAAAATTACAGGTTTTTGTGATGTAAAAATATTAGACCACGATAAAGCTCTGCAAAACTTTTCCCACCTTTAATGTGACCTACGACCTATTCAATTCAAGTGAAACACAAACATCTGTTAGGGAGAAAATTTTTAAAAATTAAAAAGTACAATAAGCTGATTGCATAAGTGTGCACACCCATGAACTAAATTTGTTGAAGCACTTTTTGATTTAATTACAGAATGCAGTCTTTTTGGGTAGGAGTCTATCAGCATGCCACATCTTGATTTGGCAGTATTGCAATATTTGTCCACTCTTCCTTGCAAAAGTGCTCCAAATCTGTCAGATTATATGGGCATCTCTAGTGCACAGCCTTCTTCAGGTCACCCCACAGACTTGCAATTGGATTTAGGTCTGGGCTCTCACTGGGCCATTCCAAAACTTATTTTCTTCTGGTGAAGCCATTCTTTTGTTGATTTGAATGTATGCTTGGGGTCATTGTCATGCTGGAAGGTGAAATTCCTCTTCATATTCAGCATTGTAGCAGACACCTGAAGGTTTTGGGCCAAAACTGACTGGTAAATGGAAATTTTCTAAATTCCTTCCACCTTGAATAAAGTCCCAGCTTTATTCCAACAGAAATAAAATAACCCCAAAGCATGATGCTGCCACCACCATGCTTCTCCAGGGATGTGGTGTTCTTTTATTGATGTGCAGTGTTATTTTTGAGCCAAACATACCATTTGGAATTGCAGCCAAAAGTTCAACTTTGGTTTCATCAGACCATAACACATTTTCACACATCTTTTTGGGAGACGTTTAACAAAATTTAGCCAGGCCTGGATTTTCTTTTTGCGTCCCTACCCCATAGTCCAGACATATGGAGAATTTGGGGGATTGTTGTCACATGCAGTATTTGCCAGAAATTCCTAAAGCTCCTTCAGTGTTGCTATAGGCCTTTTTGCAGCCTCCATGACCAATTTTCATCTTGGTTTTTCATCAGTTTGGGAGGGATGTCCAGTTCTTATTAACGTCACTATTGTCCCATATTTACTCCACTTCTTGATGACTATCCTCACTCTGTTCCATGGTATAATTAAATCCCATGGATTTTTTTGTACCCTTCTGCTGACTGATAGCGGCTACTGCGCCACCCAGCAAGGCTCTGGCTGCATAGTTTTTGTTGACTAAAACAAGACTAAAATAGTCGTGGATAATTCTGAGTAAAATATGACTAAAATGCTCAGACTTTTAGTCGACTGAAACTTGACTAGACTAAAATGAGTATGGACGTGACTAAGACTAATAATAACTAAAATGACAGCTTGACACAAAGACTAGACTAAAACTATAATTAAGACAGTCCGCCAAAAACAACTATTGTATAATTGACACTCTTCAAAAGCATTTCTGAGATTGATAGCCCTTGCTCAAGTCACATGTCAATGAAAGCCAGTAGTTCTGGGTCAACACGGTTTTTTACACCCTCGTCTTGAATGTTGATGTCATGTCCACTGTGTTTCATTATTTTGTGCACAACAGGATCTGTAAATCCAGCATGCTCGACTATACTGAAAGACACATACAGTTGCAAATACACATACAGGCCCAAAGCATAGAAGTAAATCAACAACAGAATGGCTTCAACAGAAGAAAAAAACACCTTCTGGAGTGGCCCAGTCATTGTCCTGACCTCAACCCGATTGAGATGCTGTGGCATGACCTCAAGAAAGCAATTCACGCCAGACATCCCAAGAATATTGCTGAACTGATACAGTTCTGTAAAGAGAAATTGTCAAGAATTACTCCTGATCATTGTGCAGGTCTGATCTGGAAATACAGGAAACGTTTGGTTGAGGTTATTGCTGCCAATGGAGGGTCAACCAGTTATTAACTCCAAGGGTTCACATACTTTTTCCACCTGCACTGTTAATGTTTACATGGTGTGTTCAATAAAAACATGAAAACATATAATTATTTGTGTGGTATTAGTTTAAGCAGACTGTGTTTGTCTATTGTTGTGACTTAGAGGAAGATCAGATCACATTTTATGACCAATTTGTGCAGAAATCCATATAATTCCAAAGGGTTCACATACTTTTTCTTGCAACTGTATGCCCTGCAAGAGTTAGCCCTCATTTTGGTTGGTTTCCCTTTGTTATATCCAGTTGTTATGTTTCATCTCTCACATGCATAATAGTAATAGTTCTTGTGAGTAGTCAAAGGAGATTTAAAATAGCTGTGAGTTTTCTTTTCCACCTTCTTGATATAGGACTGCATAAAATCCTTCTCAAAAACAACTTCTTTGATGACCTCAGGATCTCTAACCTTCTTTAGTCTTCTTTTAACACCATCGATCCAAATGTTATCCATTATATTTTCTAAAAAAGAAATTTGACAGTATTCTGCGAAATTCTAAAGATAACAGTTATTTTGACAAATATAAGCATTAATAGAGTTTACTAATACAAAAAATAAGAGGCAAGGAGCAGAGGTCTTCTGTTCCAAGAGTAGCACTACCAAATATACAGTACAAGGACATTCACAACTGTGAATTCTCGCATATTAAAACATTCCCTACACCACACAGATATTAACCACTGGGAATAATGATGCTTGCAACACAGTTTTCCTACCCCAAGAACAGCAGAATTACCATACACCACTGGGAATAACAATGGTCACAGTACAATTATATTACCATACATCACACTAATACTAACTACTGGGAGTAATAACACCTACAGCACTGTCTTTCTGCCCCAGGAGCAGCAGAATTACGTTACACCACTAATACTAAGCACTGAGACCAAGGGCACTTTTTCACCGCACCAGGTACCGTACTTTCAGTACTTTCGGTACTTCCATAAAGTACCAGAAGTATGGTACTTCTTTTGTGTCGGTTTTCCACTGGCATAAAAACTGGTACTGGCGCCAAATGACATCATCAGTGACCGCCCCTGACTGACATCATCACAAAGTGCGGCGCGGTATTTCTTTCGCTGAATTCAAACATGTTATTATGATCCTTCACTTTCCTGTAGTCCTACTTAAGTTTTTTATTATTATTTAATTTCTTGCTGTTCGCTATGTGTTTCAAAAGATGGCAGTTGTATTTTGTGTTTCAGTGACAGGCTATTTGCATAACCAATCAACAGCACTAATACTAACCACTGCTTGCAAAACAGGCGTCCTGCCCCAGGAACAGCAGAATTATGCTGCACCACTAATAGTAACCACTGCCATTAATAATGCTGACAGCACAGCTTTCTTGTTCCAAGAGCAGCAACATTACCCTGCACCACTAATACTAACCACTGCTTGCAACACAGGCGTCCTGCCACAAGAGCAGCAGCATTTCCCTACACAACTAATATTAACAATTGGCCAACCAATGTGGGTTTTTCAGTGGCCGATGCCAATAAATTAGAGAGGGTAAAAGTTGATGAAAGTTATCATATTAATGTAGAAAAACAGCAACTTAAAATACTACACCTGACCTCATGTGATGAGTTGCAGTCAAAATGGAAAGTATAATCATGCATGTACGTAACTGGCATGCAAGTACACATTCACATTTAAAAGCCAGCAATTGATTGTTGTAACAGCAAAATGAAGTTTAAATTAGCATATAAAGATTAAAATGCACATTTCTTGTCATATCAGCACAAATGCACATAAAATAAGTTCTGTTAATCAGAGACACTGCATTTTCCATTGTAAATGCACTGTCAACTTACGTGCATTTGCAGATGGCCTTCTTGTGCAGAGTAGAGATTCTGGATCAGCAGAGGGTGTATCGATTAAATGATGTGCACAACCCTATTATCTGCTATAATTAGAGGTATTGAAATGTCTTGCTGAGTAAATTACTTTTCTAATTTGGGTGTAATTTAAACTGCTGTCTCAAAATTACTCTCCACCAAATGTGGCATTTATTGAATAAAGAAACATATTAATTTTCATTATGAGGAGGTATTCAGAAGACTAATAATGCCAGCTTCACTCTGGACTTTAGCCTTGCCTTGCAAACCTGGAAAAAGCCACCTCTGTCATGTAACACTATTTTGCATTATATTGCTGTTGTAAGATAAGAATAATAATAATAAGTTTTATTTATACAGTGCCTTTCTCACACTCAAGGACGCTTTAGAATGCAAACAATGATACAGAAAACAATGCACACGCAACAGCAACAGTAACAACAGAATAACAACAGGAATGTTACATAGTAGCAGTTACATTATAGCATTCGTGGAATAAGTGAGTCAACTGAAGCTTGAAAATGTTAATTGACTGTATCTCTCGCAGACTGTGAGGAAGTGTGTTTCATAGTGTAGGTGCTGTCACACAGAATGCCCTGCCACCCACAGAGGATAATCTGAATTTAGGATCAGTAAGAAGGTTGGAGCCCGATGATCTTAGCGTGTGAGCAGGAGTGTATGGAAGAAGGTCAGACAGATAGTGAAGTCCATGGAGAGCTTTGTAGGTGATTAGTAAAATTTAATATTTTAAGTGACAGGTAACCAATCATGAAGAATTGGGGTGATGTGGACAGATTTTCTCGTATGTGTTAGCAAACGGGCAGCAGAATTCTGAACATATTGCAGTTTGTTGAGAAGTTTTGATGGGAGGCCAGAAAGCAATGCATTACAGTAGTCAAGGCGGGTAGTGATGAAGGCATGGATTAGTGTTTTAGTGTCCGCAACACTGAAGGATGGATGGAGGTGAGAGATGTTGGAAAAATGCAGCCTGTACCAGAGAGCTAACATGTGACTGAATGGTAAGAAACTGATCGAAAATTATGCCCAAGTTATGAACTGTACTTGATGGTTCTACTAAGACTCTATTAACATTATTTGACTATTTATCGTAGACAGAGTGGATAGATGTGATTTAGTACCCACCAGTAGAATTTCCATTTTATCAATGTTAAGCTGTAAAAAAATTTGAGTCAACCAGCGTGTGGTTTCACAGAGACAATTAGTTAGTTAGTGAAGATGGTGGCATGGAGATACTAGTGTCAGCACTTACATATAATTGAGTGTCATCAGCTTAGCAATGGAAGCTGAGACCATAGTGACGTATAATTTGACCTAAGGGAAGCATATAGATGGTGAAATGAGTTGGGCCTAGAACTGATCCCTGGGGGACACCCTGTGTGAGAGGAGCAGTATCAGATTTGTGTGTCTTGATGTACCATTTGATGACTCGGGTCTTTTAGTCCAAATTGTCGGAATTGCGTCAAAGGAGGTAAAGTTTACTCAGATGCCAGTTACTCTATGTGCAAGCATTGTGTGCATAACTGCATATATTCCCACTCATTCATACAGATATAGTACTGAAGCCTCACTGATTAAGTACATTTATCAAAGAGCACAGCATCAGGTCACCATCCTGGAGTTTGCACTGCAATTCACCTTTTCAATAATTGCCATAGACACTCTGCCACCACTAGTCATTGCGGCTTTCACTGTTTTGTCTCACTGGGGATAGTGGGGACTGCAGCGAACTAAAAGTATTACCAAGCAGTAATTCAGTGATTGAGCCCCCTACAGGGATTCTGGTTTTTTCTTTGAAGTTTAACCAACTTAAATGCTCTCACCCACCTTTTATGATTATCACATACTGAATTTTGACGAAAAAGTGACAGAGACATAAAACAAAATAAATTGAATTGCATTAAAATATTTTACTGTAAACACTGGACACTGATGAAAGGGCCTTACTGAGTCATGTTTGATATGTTGTACTACATCAAAACCCTAAGGAAACCAACTAATACAAAAAATAAAGGCAGTTTTCTTTCATTTGACTTGGGAATACCCTATCATTGAATGGAAAAGGGATTCTACACCAAGAGAATGATTTCTGCTAGAGAATGGACTATGATACAGATGAGATCACTCCTTTTCCTGGCTGAAATCAGAGTTTATGTTTCTGTGGTCTGTGAAAGGTCAAAAGGGCAGGGCAGGGAATCCTCCATAATATTAAGTGTTTCAGGCTACCCCCTGTATACCAATGGGTTGCACCACACAAAAACTCACTCATGTTTTTATCTCCTCCCTTGGAGGACCCACAGCTGGTGCCACTGCCAACGTACATGTGGTCAACAGCAGCATCTTGAATTCAGGGCATTTCTTCCGCATTCCCTTAACATGACATTTTCTCATTGGTAAACTGATGATTGGGAGGTGAAAGGGGTGGGAGGGGAAAACATAATTTCCAGCACAAGCATAAATGAACCTGGAGGAAAATGGCCAGTGGGAAACCTCTGCAGAACATTTCCTGGATCAGAACAACAGTGTGGGGGAGACCTGGGAATTAAGAGGATAATAACACTGACTGTCAGGGAAGGAAAGAGGGAGGAAAGAAAGAAGGTACGGAATAGGACAGACAGACAAAGCCACCTGTCAAGATTTTTGGCATTTATTTCTCCTTTCTCTCAAAATAACAGACTGTGTCACAGATGCAAGGCATGGTGCAGGTGGAGAAGACTAACAAGGATTTACTGAAATAAAGAACACAGGGAGTAATCAATTAACCAATCAACTTGGGTGCAGGACAACAGAACAATCAACAGGCACTGGCACTGGCACAAGAAAACAGGCAACAGGTGGTTCTAATAACAAACAAACACAGAAACTAGGGAGCTTAACAAATACCAAAACCTAGGAAACATCAACTACATACTGGGAATTAAACACTAGGATTGGAATACAAAAATAATTAAACAGAACACAACAACACAAGCAGGGAAAACCTAGGGCAAGACAAGGAGTACCAAGATGGGATGGCTGGTGACACCTGCTGGCCAAATGTGGAAGAGCCACATTGGACAGGGCCAGACAGAACAGACCCTGACAAGATTGGCTCTAATTGTGAGTATAATTATGATTTAATACCTGGCTTGATTCCAATGATTCAACCTCCTCTCACTGTGCTGCTTTTTGATTTGCTATATCTTTCATTTAAGTAGAAGGGAAGCTTGAGTGCTGTGATGGTAA
Organism: Gnathonemus echidnorhynchus; assembly: GCA_026776725.1. NCBI lineage: Eukaryota > Metazoa > Chordata > Actinopteri > Osteoglossiformes > Mormyridae > Gnathonemus > Gnathonemus echidnorhynchus. The sequence continues at coordinate 21,318,141 of JAODJU010000014.1, read as the reverse complement.
TAAACTGCTCCTGCCCACAGGAGCAGCTTGTCTGGCCTCTGCAGAGCCTCGTCACCACAAACCACATGGCATGCTGCCCAATGGGCCAGCCACAGCTGCAGTGCAGCACTCTTAAAATGTTTTGGCAACGCCGTGAGAATGTTCCTAAATGGCCGGCTTCTACTGATTTGTAAATGACCCAAATGACCAAAGGTAATTTGTTATTTCTACACATTTTTGAAGAGAGATGGTGAAAAGAAGCAGAATTTTGTAGTTTCAATTGTTAACTAATAATTCAGATGACCTTATTTAGCAAGTCATCTACCACCCAACATGGGAAAAGGAGCCAAAAACCCCCACTGTGACATCTGTTTAAACTGGATACTGGACACCCACAGACCCACTCTGAGGACTATAGGGGGCAGACAGGAAATCGCTGAAAGTCAGGGCTGCAAACTCATGCTTGTCACGCATGTGCAATCATTTGCACTGGTAAATATGCCACTAGAGAGACATGGAAACAAAAGGAACAGGTTCTTAATAACATTAATTTTAAGGCAACTTGATTGGTTTTATGGATTGTCTAGAGGACATAAAAACTTGGATGTCACAAAACTTCCTTAGTCTTAAAAAAAAAACAAAACAGATTTATTAAACTTGGTCTCCGGGCCAGTTTTGATACTCGAGACAGTATCTTTTGTTCCTTACCTTCCTACAGAAAATCCATAGTAAAAAATTTTGTGGTGGTATTTGATAGCTCCCTTACCTTTAATAAGCAAATTAATTTAGTTGGCCAATCTAGCTCTTTCACCTATGGGCTTAGCCATGGTCCATTTTTTCTTTTTAAAGCTTTTGAGAAATTCATTCATGCTCTTATTAGTCAGCCAGTCCTCCCTCCCTCTCTCCCTCTCTCGCCTGCAGATGGTTCAGAATGCTGCTTGTGTGGCTTTTAACCTGCACGCAAGCAAGATCATATTGCTCCTGTCCTGGCCTGTCATTCTGAACAGTCGTTTTTTTGTCTCTCAGTGTTCATTACAATAACATGATAAAATAGAAACTTACAAAAGGAATGAGATTTCAATGAAGAATTATAAATACGGGATATGATAAATATATTTTTATATTCTAGCAGGGCACTTGCCATTATTCACATTAACAATTATCTAGATCAGGGGTAGCCAATCTTATCCGCAAAGGGCCGGTGTCTATGCAGGTTTTTGGGATAACCTGTAGGTCAGGTGTTCAAGCCCAGGTGTGAGGACTCTTTCAGCCAATCAGTCCTCTAATTAGTAATCTAATTAGGGAGTTGCAGCGAAAACCCACATACTCACCGGCCCTTTGCGGATAAGATTGGCTACCCCTGATCTTGATGCACTGGTCAACCCATGGGTTGGGTGGGTTCAGGTAAGCTTGCCAGAAAATATCTGACTAAGTTATAAATAACCAGTGGTGGGCAAGGTTCCACTAATCCGCTAATTAACGAAGCTAACTCTTGTCTTAGCGGATTAGCTTTTCTGCTAGTTTTGAAACTTGTCAGCAGACAAATTAGCGTCTGCTAATTTTAGTTCTGCTAACAGCTAATCTGGTAACATTTGTTCACAGGAAAAGTAAATAAAGTTTAATGGTAAAAGTTCATATTTGTTCCAGTCTGTAGTAAGCATGTCTGCAACAGTCTATCTGGCATGCTGCTGGCTGACTACATGTAAACACAAGACGTGACTGATCAATAACTTGTCGTATTTAAGGTAGTCTGGGCTAAAGGCAGTGTTGGGCATTTCAGGTTCAGAAGCTACAAATCCAGACCAGGATTTTGTTTTTACCAACCAGTTCAGCATAAGGAGTCACAGTCACAGAGTACTCAGCTGCTGGGTAGAAACAAAATCATGGTCTGGATTTGTAGCTTCTGGACCTGAAATGCCCAACACTGGCTAAAGGTAAATGAACAAAGAGTCCATTCAAACTGGAGTACCCTGAATTAAATGGAGAACTGGGCCTGTATCACAAAGCATTGTATTTCTAGCATTGTCCATAGCTTGTTGAATTTCAGGTACCCTAGTTTAAATTTATTTTATCTTTGTTCACTTACATTTAGCCCAGACTACCTTAAATATGACAAGTTTTCTAAGCAAAGAAATCCTGCTTCGACCCCAGTTATTTTCTTCTATTTTACGAGTTGTAGACCAATAAAGAGCAGAGACCCTCCTTCCTAGTGCTGAGTAAATGGTGCCATGTTTGTAGTCCCCAAGTGGCTTCACTGAGGCCAAAATGTCAAAGTGAATCAACTAAAGGAATTTACTGATACAGGTTATTAAAAAACATGTTGATAAAAACCAAATAGCCTCAAATAATAAATCCTTAAATTTAGAGGAGCATTAGAGGAGAAAATGGGTCAATGTGAACAGAAATCTATTAATTCTATCTCATCTACCTCCTATTTTCCCTTTGTGAATTTAACACCAGGCCAGCAGGATTTTCACAGCTATAGATTCAGGTAGGAAATCACTGTGGCTTTATTTAAATCAGGGGTGTCAAACTGCAGTCCTGGGGGGGCGCAGCCCTGTGTAGCTTAGATCTTTTCCTGTTCAACCGTCAAATCACTCAGCGGTCCAGATAAAAAGGAACCACACAATGCACCTGCTGACCTGTGCTGTCTCTCCATCTGCCTTAATTTACCTTGCATTAAATTATGTGAACTTGTGCTGGCCAGAAGATGATGGGCTTCCTGCTTGAGTCTCGTTCCTCCCAGGGTTTCTCCTACTCTCTGGGGGAGTTTTTCCTTATCACTATCACCTCAGGCTTCCTTTCTGGAGCCCTTAGGCCTGGGATTCTATAATGGTTTTGTGAAGATGTTGAATGTTAATTGCCAGATCTACTAGAAGAATAGCATGTGTTCGTAATCTCCCAATTTCAGTAGACCCCCTACTCCTCATTTGTTCATTTTTTTGGTAGTTACCTGTTCATTCTATTGTTCTCATAGCCATGTATGACACATTTATGGTCCTTTGTGAGACTTTTTTTTTACAACTTTTTCACTTTTTTAATAACCTGTATCAGTAAATTCCTTTAGTTGATCACACTTTCCCCTGTTGCTAAGCAACACTTCTCATAAACCTCCCAGAAGAGTTTTCAAGGTAATAAAGCAACAATTTCAAAACAAACAATGACTGAATGCTTGAAGCTATGGAGTAAAATAAATTATAGAAAAGCATAGAGATATGTTCCTCACAAATCCTGTGTATGCGTCTCTTGTCTATATGGTTAGAAAAAGCCACACATGGCAATCAGTATTGAATATGGAGCCAGTGGCAGTCTTTCACGTTACCAACAGTGCGAAGCATTCATCTTTGCAAAGGTCCTAGGGGAGCTTCTTTGTCATTAAGAGGATGTTGAAATCATCAAGGGCAATTATGACTAACTTCACTCACATGATGATGTTATTAGAAAAAGTGCTGTGAGGAGAATGACTGATGCGTTTAGGTATCTGTTGCTCAGGAGATCATAGAAAGTTGCAGGTTCAAACCTGTGGCTGGACAAATAGTCAAATCACTGTTGGGTCCTTTCTGCAAGGCCCTTTACCCCAGTTGCTCCAGCGATGCTGTCTGATCCTCATGTGTGAGGTTGCCTTGGACAATACATTTGCTAAATAAATGCATGTATTTGCCCATAGACTACCAGAATCATGTTCATTCTATCTTGGAACAATGATGTAATCTATTTATAATAGCCTGTATGTAATGTGCCCATGGAAGAGAGAACATGCTGAAGGATATTGAGAGACATTCTTGCCAACTTTGAGTAGGCCAACATAAAATATGTTACTTTCTGCTCATGCCTTGGGTGGAGTTTAACTGGAGCATCCCAGCTTGAAGAACATGGTTGACTTGAGAGCACTCTTCTTGAGGGAGGGGTAAGGTACAGGTGGAGGCCCAGTCTTAATTTGATCCATGCCGTATGCCTCCTACACAACAGGAAGCGATAAACCCTGAGCCTCACAGCGGCTCCCTCCTATGCATTATGTTTCCTGACCAAAGGGCTGCACATACAATGGCTAAAGCAAGATGGAGAAGTCTGTAATGCAGCACATTGGACTCAGAAAGAGAGGTCATTGAGATTACTCCCATATGAATTAGCCAGATACACTCAAATGAACAAAAGTAAGAGTATAACTTCAAGCAACTGCAATCATGACAATACATGTATTGTATTGTCTTCAATTCCGTGCTTGCCTTTTATCTCAGGAGTTGTAGGAGTAATTAGCTCAGGTAAATTTTAATATGTCCACCAATATGATTTGAAATTAATTACATTTTAATTAATTATTATTTAATGATGATTATTAACTAATTGTTATGCTGAATGGTAGGTTCAAAACTCCAAAACTCTATTGCGAATCCCTGTGAGTCTGTTAATGTGCGACTTAAATGGGGTTCACTAATTACCAGTATCGCTTAGTAACCTGGGTTAGAAGGCTCGTCCAGCGAGCTGCATCACCAGGTAATGTAAA
>JAODJU010000014.1:21282783-21294001 GCA_026776725.1 Gnathonemus echidnorhynchus | reverse complement strand
GAACGTAGATCGACTGGTAAATCGAGAGCTTTGCCTTTTGGCTCAGCTCCTTCTTCACCATGACAGACTGATGCAGCACCCACATCACTGCGGACGCCGCACTGATCCGCCTGTCGATCTCCTGTTCCATCGTCCCCCCAATCGTGAACAAGACCCTGAGATACTTAAACTCCTCCACTTGGGGGAGGACCCCATCCCCGACCCGGAGAGAGCATTCTACCCTTCTCCGGCTGAGGACCATGGTCTCGGATTTGGAGGTGCTGATTCTCATCCCAGCCACTTCACACTTAGGCTGCAAACTGTCCCAGCGAGAGCTGAAGGTCACGGTCTGATGAGGCCAACAGGACCACATCATCTGCAAAAAGCAGAGACCTAATCTTGAGGTCACCAAACCGGACACCCTCAACGCCCTGGCTGCACGTAGAAATTCTGTCCATAAAAACTATGAAAAGAATCGGTGACAAAGGGCAGCCCTGAAAGAGTCCAACCCTCACCGGGAACGAGTGCGACTTATTGCCGCCCATGCGGACCAGGCTCTGGCACCGGTCAGACAGGGACCGAACAGCCCTTAAAAGGAAGCCCGGTACCCCATACTCCCGGAGAACCCCCCACAGGACTCCCCGAGGGACATGGTCGAATGCCTTCTCCAAGTCCACAAAACACATATAGACTGGTTGAGCAAACTCCCATGAACCCTCCAGAACCCTGCAGAGAGTATAGAGCTGGTCCACTGTTACACAACAACAGGGTTTATTATAGAGACATTTACATGAAAATAGTGAGATTTATCAGATATACATGAGATCTCAACTTTTGTTGATTTTCAATAAGTTTGAATAATACATTTTTCCTCAAAAGAATAAAATCATCCTGAATATTCATAGAGATAAAGTCACATATATTTTGCCAAAAGTTTTTTTAAGCAGATCTTTACTGTGCACTGCCTATTCTATCTGGTTAAATAAAATCCTTGGCAGCTGTCAAGTTTTTTGACACTATAAAATGTACACATGCATGGTACAAACTGGGCAGGAACACACTGCTTCAGCACAAAAGCACACACATGTGCAGAATGGATCGTGCTTCCAGGCATGGATCAGGAACTGACGGGGCTTCCTCGATGAATCTAGCTCCTCCCAATTTTTCGTCCTCTCTCTCTCAGGGAGTTTTTAGAGATATAAAGAGATCATTCTAGAGAATAAAGAGATAATGAGAATACTGTGATGGATTGACTGGTCCAGGTTTATTCCCTGCCTTGTGCATATAGCTTCCAGGACAGGCTCCGCAAACCTGATGGATAACTACAGTAGAGATACTTTATCTATCCCTGTACTTTCTGCTATCCATGAGGCCAAAAGACATATAAACAGGTGAGAGTTTTGGGGTCAGAATTCAGGGTCAGCCTGCATCCAGCATCCTTGGATCAACTGGCGATATCAACCTTGCTCGAGGGCCTCACAGTGACATCGTTCTGAGAGCCGCATGATTTAAAATGGTAACCTTGCAATCACAGGCACCTAACTCGCACATCATTTTGAGGCATTGATTTTAATACAAACTCAATATACAATATATTCTTTAAATGTTATATTTGTTGTCATTTTTAATTCATATATGTATTTTACTTTGATTTTTTTTAACTGAAAGGATTCACTTTAAAGACGAATAGTATAACATCTTCTGTAACCAATCTGTCCCAGTTTTTTCACAACCAAGTTCCAGTACCACTTCTCCATAAATGACTGGATGCTTCATACCTGATGGACCCATCCCTTAGTTACTCTGACGGTCTAGTACCTATGGTCCATAAATGCTGTTTCACAGGAGTCTGGATGCTTAATAGACCTCACGGACCTGTCCCTCACTTATTCCAGTGGACAGAACCTTCACTCACTGTTTGTCATTTCTTCTGATCAGAGACAAACATAAAAAATTATGGCTTCATCTATTTTGGGATCTTTGATTAGGTTACACAAGGATTGTGATTTAATTTCTCCTTTGTAGGTGTCACAAACAATGAATCCTGCAGTCTCTCAAATATTGACCATGACTAAATCTTTACTGAGAAAATGTCATAGCAGATATGTCAGCATATTCAATATCAAAAGGTTATTATATTGTAGCAATTTAATTCAATATGATAATTGCTCACCTTGACATAATTCAACTAGCAGTGATTCATTAAAGCCAGACTGGATTAACTGCATTAACAAAGAGTTATTTAACAGTAAATTAACATTCAAAACTTCCAGCGAATGATACTATAAATACTATAGGAATGCTACATTTTCCCCTCTTGCCATTCCTTCGTAATCTCAGAGTTTGGAAGTTTTAGGAGTTCTGTGTATTGATAAAATAAGACTCTCTATAAAAGTGATAGTAATATAATGTTATATGTACAATTACTTATAATAATGCAAGCCCAAACTCTAGTAAGTAAAAATTTACACACTTAAGAACAGGGTCATTTGTTTACTGTAAATTTTAAGAATTAAGTTAATCACACTACATTGTATAAAACAAAACTATGGTCATGCAACCGCTTCTTAAAGAGCATGTAATACACATAGACTGTCACACCCATGAGGGCGGGACCAAGCACCGGCAGGCAATCCCATGTTTTCAGTAAGTCACTCGCCTTCCAACTTCCCCCTCACCGGAATTGTGATTGCGCAATCAACCTCTTGGAGGGGGTGCCACTTCCCAAGGGTCGGCTCCATCACTGAAGAAGCGGCCATGGAGGACTATGTTCGAGAGGGAATGAATCAAGGTATTATCTGGCCGTCGACCTCCCCTAATACAGCCGCTTTCTTCTTTGTGAAGAAGAAGGACGGGGGGCTACGTCTATGTATTGACTATACAGCCCTCAATGCGATCACAGTGAAGCGACGGGAACCTTTGTCCTTAATTCCTTCTGCACTGGAACAGCTCCATGAAGCTAAGATCTTCACAAAACTAGACCTCCGTGGTGCATATAACCTGGTGTGCATCCATAAAGGAGACGAATGGAAAACCTCCTTTATCACTCACACAGGTCAATACGAATATCGGGTTATGCCTTATGGTTTGGCTAATAGCTCGTCGATCTTTCAGGCATTTATGTATTCCATCTTTTGAGACATGGTAAATCAGTTTGTAATCGTGTACATAGATGATATATTAATCTACTCACCTTCCCTCTCCCAGGATATAAACCACGTTCTTCAGGTTCTCCAGCGACTTCGCGAATACCATCTATGGGGTATGTCATCAGGCTGGGGGCTGTGGTGATGGACGAACGTAAAGTGGTTGCCATCCAAGAGTGCCTACGACCCCGTACCGTCAAAGAACTTTTATCGGCGGTTAATGAATAGCTGCACCTCTCACCTCCCTTACCCGCGGAAAGGGTACCCGTATCCAGTGGACTCTTGAGGCCGACATCACCTTCCAGAAGCTGAAGCAGGCCTTCTTCTCTGCTCCGGCCCTCCAACAACTGCATCCAGAGGACCACTTTGAAGTGGAGGTAGATGCATCAGAGGCCGGAGTCATACTGGTCGCCAACACCCCTTGGGCCTATTACTCTAAAAAGCTTACCCCAGCCGGATGTAATTATGACGTAGGAGACCGGGAGCTTCTAGCCATCAAACTGGCACTGGAGGAGTGGTGACACTAGTTAGAGGGGGCTAAACACCCTTTCCAAGTCTTCACCGACCACAGGAACCTAGAATATGTGCAGAATGCAAAAAGACTTAATCCCCGACAGGCCCGCTGGACCATGTTTTTTGCCTGTTTCAATTTTACAGTCAACTACCTCCCGGGCTCAAAAAATGTAAAGGCGGATGCCCTTTCCCGGCAGTATGACCCCCCTGCTGCAGTGGATCGAACCTCCTCTATCCTGGCCCCATCTTGCTTTGTGGCCACCATCTCATAGTCCCTGGAGGAAACCCTTTGAACTGCGAATGAACGTTCCACTTCCCCTACCAGCTGCCCCCCGGGAAGACTATATGTGCCTGGCCCCCATCAGTCAGTCATGATCAGTTGGGTGCATACATCTCACGGTGCAGGACACCCGGGGGTTGCCACTACCCTCTGGCTGGTGGCCCGCAAATACTGGTGGCCCGGATGGAGGAAGGTGGAGCAATATGTGGCCTCATGTCCAGAATGTGCTCAACTCAAGGCTTCACACTAACCACCTGCCGGGTTGCTTCATCCTCTGCCAGTCCCTTCTCGGCCTTGATCGTACATCGCAATGGATTTCATTACCAATCTTCCCCTCTCAAAGGGGAATACCGTAATCCTTACCATAGTTGATCGCTTCTCCAAGATGTGCCGACTTATCGCACTTCCTAAGCTTCCCAATACGGCAGACTTAGCCAAGTTGTTACTCACCTGGGTGACCAGGTATTATGGCATGCCAGAAGATGTAGTTTCCAACCGAGGCCCCCAGTTATCTTCACAGGTGTTTCGTGCTTTCTGTACCAAATTGAACATATCCCTCAGTCTGACCTCCGCTTACCATCCTCAATCTAATGGCCTGGCAGAAAGGACCAATCAGGAGGTCTCCAAAGCTCTGCGATTGTTTTGCAAGGACAGACCTACCGAGTGGGCTACCCACCTTCTGTGGGCAGAGTACACCCTGAACAACAGTGTAAACCCTGTCTCTAACCTACCACCTTTTCAGTGTGTGTTGGGCTACCACGCACAGCTCTTCCCTTGGGACTCACCGACAAGCGATGTTCCTCGAGTGGACGACTGGTTCCAGGGAGCCCGGGACGCATGGCGTCGAACCCAGCAAGTCCTCTCCAAACAATCCTCAAAACAGAAGGTCCAAGCCGACAAGCATTGACGAGCTGCTCCTCCCTATTGTGTGGGACAATAGGTTTGGCTTTCTACCCATAACCTCAAGCTCCCATCCTGCCGTAAGTTGTCTGCCCGCTATATTGAGCCTTTCCGGATTATCAGACGTGTGGGACCCGACTCCTTCCTTTACAGCTGCCCAGGGTATATCGCATATGTCCCACATTCCATGCTTCTCTCCTAAAGCCCGTGCAGTCTCCGATTTCAACGCTGTCCATCCATCCAAGCCCACTCCTCGGCCGCGGGGCCGTCCGTGTCGCCACTCCAGGAGGCGGCCGTCAGGAGGAGGGTACTGTCACGGCCACAAGGGCAGGACCAAGCACCGGCAGGCAATCGTCAGTTAATCGCTCTGTTTCATAAAACTGTCAAAGTTCATTGCGAAGTATTGTTGCCATTGTTCTAATGTGCCATACCGAGCAATTCTCTGTCTGTTTTCCCCAATCACCCTGCCTGCTGTGTCCTGCCCTGCTGTTCCACCTGCCCTGCCTGTCTCACCTGTTCCATCCACCCGCCTTCTCCTGCCTGCCCTACCTGCCTTCTCCGTCCTGCCCTGCTCCTCCATCTGCTTTGTGTCCCCCTTTCCATCGTCGTCTTGTCCCATCACTCCACATAGGACTGACCTTCCTGGACACTGACCTCTTGCCTGCCCCACGACTACGACTTCGGATTCTCCCTTTGACCCTGCTTGTTTCTGGTTCGATCATTAAACCAGTTGGACACTGCATTACTGGGTCTGTCTCCTCTGTCGTGACCGCACACCACAGAGACAAGAATAACATTTAAACTTCACACTTTTGTGACCAAATAATATTTGTTATCCTAGGCAGCTTTTTGAAAAGAGGGGTTCTCAATCAGTTTTGGCAGAACACAAAAGGCCGAATCATTGAAATATAATTTTTTTAATGGTCAAGTTATGCTGTGGTGAGCTACATTCCACAGTGTTGTTGGAAATAATTGTGCTGACATTTCAGTTTCCCTATTTATTATGCACATTTTCTCAAACTTTGAAGGTCAGGATCAACTTACATTAACACATGCAAATTAGTCAGTTGTACTTGCTTGTTTTCATTTTGATTGAAAATGTTTCCTTTAATTTGCATTTCTTTTTTATTTACTTTGTCTTTTTAAGTGTCACTGAATTCATGCACAGGTCTGGGGATTTGTGTGAAAGGGTGATTGTGGATCCAAAGCCTCCTCGATGTGCCTCGTTTAGTTAAGATTGCTGCCTGCGAAGTGCTGCGCCTCAGCTGTAGGCAAAAGTCACATTATGCTGCTGTCACCAGAGCTGGTAGGAAGCCTGTTATGGGCCATCTGACTGACGAGATGGCGGCCGAGGCACAGTGCTGCTCTTACCTCAACCTGGCATACAGTCTGCCTGTATTCACCCACCCAGAGTCTCAAAGCCATTTCTTTATATTGTGTTCTTCTACCATAAAGGATGTTGCATTCCATTATCTATGACAAAAACTTCATAGATACATGTTTATGTCATTTAAGTAGTCCATGGTGAAGTCTGACTTCTGTACAGAACTGACTTCTGTGCAGAAATTCAATTACAGCTGCTCAGGGTACAATGGCAATATCCTCTGCATGATTACTGAATGGGTGGTCCAGAGTGGGGCCCTTTCTGGACTTAAAGTATATTTCATTGTTTCCTATAAATCACACGGCCATCCATTTTTGTGCTATGGCAGTGTGCATTTCAATATTTTATTGGTGATCAATGGATTCCTAATCTTTTTTTCACTTTTTGTAACCTCCACTTTTTGGCATTTTGTCACTGATGCAGTCTCCCTCATCCCTCCCTCCATTTCTCTCTCAATCACTCTTTCTTTTGCTAACAGAATTGCACATATTTTTATCATATGGATATTTTTTCTGCAATTTATTGTCACACCCCGCATTCCTCTCCCCTCGTTCTCTCCATTCTGTGGCTCTAACAAGCCACACCTGTTACTCGTTTAACCCTTCCTCTCGTTACAGCCTTTGTGTGGATCACCCCCAGGTGCCTCTCTTCTGATCCCTCGTCAGTGGTGTATATAGTGCCTCCCTGTCTTGAACTTCCCAGTCCAATCTTTGATGTTATGTTGCTGCCACCTCTTGTGTGCACACACACACACACTCTCTGGTCAGCCCTGTGTTAGTTTGCCTGCCTACCCTATTTTTGCCCCCCCCGTGGTTCTTTTCCTTTTACCTTGCCTGCCATTTTGCCTAAATAAAGCCCCTTTTGATTTTCCCTGTTTGGCTTCGCTTCCGTTCTTCCTATGTGACATTTACAGTATACAGCAATTAGCAGTAATAGTATTAACAGTAACAACAACATTAATAATAATCTATAATGGTGAGTAGCAGAGATCCCTATGTCATGTCTTTCCATAGGCTGAAGATATGCATTTGGGTTTGTGCTTGTGTGTGTCAGGGGGTCAGATATACATTACATTATGGGGACATTTTCACTGTGGGGACCAAATGCCCCCACAATGTGATAAAAACTGATTTCGATGTTTTTTTTCCCCAATTACAAAAATCTGTGACTGCAATCAAAAAACTAAAAATGCCAAAAGACTTGTATTTTGTCTGGTTACTTATGGTTATGTTTAGGGCTGGGTAGGGGTTAAGGTTGTCATAGTTAGCATTAGCATTTTTCCCATAGAACTGAACGAGCGGTCCCCATAAAGATATGTTTACCCGACATGCAATGCACATCTGTATGTGTGTGTGTGCGCGGATTGTTTATATTACATTGTGGGGACCACATCCCTAGTCCACATCCAAGGGGGACACTTACTTCTCTGGTTTTCCTTCAAGAAAATGATCCAAAACACCTTAATTTCAACATTATTTAAAATGTTTAAACATCGCTTCCATACAATTTTACTGTTTAAGAACTTCAAGAAATGATTCCAGGGATTCTGTTGAAGTACAGGTAACACTTAAGGCCATATTTATAGTAATTTATAAACACTTTCAAAATGCATTATCATACACTCATAAAGAATTACAAACATGGCTACAAATATTTCTAAAAGGCACAACACATTGTATATCCATGATTATTATGCATTATGACTGCCTTATGAAGCGTTCATTTATAATGCACTATATGTGCATTTAAGCATGTGTGCTTAAAAAGGTTGTATTGCCATTTCTGCAACAAATTCACTGACTCACGATTTCAGTAATTCTATTATCTGAATAATTGATTGTTACAAGTACCCACTGCCTCCTGTTACTTAGCATAATAGCAGTTGTAATATTTAGAAAACACTGGATCCCATTTGTGTTTTTAAAGTTATTCCTTTGATAGGACAGGATTTATACACTAAAAATGAGCAGAAGAGTACGGAATTCACCAACAATCTACATCACACAACAGCTACATTATATATATTACATATGTTCACATTTGGTGAATTTAGCATTAGTTATTTTTTTAGCCTGGTCTGGATTTCCTGACAAAGCAAACACTCAGGTTATGTCATCTGAAATGAGTTAGTATGTTGGATGTGTTTCCAAAAAAATATATGAGTTTCGTATAACAGAACTGACAGACATTCTTAATCTTATCAACTACTCTCTCTGGTGTTGGTGTATTTTTTTGGGAAGCCAAAATGTTCCCAAACTACTGATTTAAGTGATGTAGGAGAGTCTTTGAGTTCTCTAGCAGAAGCTGTAAGCAACTCAAAGCCACAACTAGCATAATGTTTTCCATGTTGAAAATCTTGTGAATTTAGGTTTCACTCATTTTGTTTCAGTGCACATTTCAAACTGAAAATGTTGTAACCAAAAGGCACATGGTAATTACTTGTACCATTTCAGCCTTTACTTTAAATGTAGGCCCAAATGCTCTTCAGCAAACTCTGTTGATACATATCAAATCAACAAACGTATAATATCATTTGGGGGGGCACTGCAAATTACCACCCCTACTGTGCAGTAATATTTCTTATGCGTTGTACATAACGTCTGTGTTACATCTACCGTGAATTGTTGGGGCGGTCAGGACAGCCATCATGGTGGGCAGAGAGTGGGTGCCTAGGTGCTGGATGATTGTGTTCTGTCCACTGGGAACTCCTTTAACTGCCAGCAGCGACATACTTTGGCGCATCACAGCTTTCATTTTTGTTAATGGGCCATCGTATTAGCATACTGCTCACCCATCAATAAAATAATGGGACAGTCAGTCATCTATACAGCAGCAGAGTCACCGTCACCCCAAAAAAAGCCATAAAACCCATAATACAGTCATGTTTATGTCATATAATTTAGTGCTCATTAATTTAAGTATTGGTTTTGATAATCTCACACTGGTAATAAAAGTCTCATTTTAATTCAATTGAATTTATTTTTATACAGCGCCTTTCACAGCAGAGTCATCCCAGAGCCCTTTACATGGATGTGTTGTGATACATAAAACATCATTAGAGAGAGATACAGACAATGGGGGATAGGAACCAAAAACTCAGAAGAAAGGAAAACAAAAACTAGGAAGCCAATGCAGGGAACTAAGAACAGGGGTTTTAATATAAATACCAAAAGAATTGATCACTTTAATCGCTATTACAGTAGCGTATGGGCAGTCCTATTACTATTTTGAAAAGATATAAAACGTGACACGTCATTCTCATATTTGTTTTATATTTGTTTGACTAACAACGCAAATAGAATGACTTTGCTTTAGCTGAAAACAGCGGATTTTTCATTTCAAATAAAATGCAGGGTTGTCCACTTCAGCCAGCTGGCTGGAGTGAGATTTTTCCATTCGAGACAAGTCTGCACACCCATTTACATGTATGTAACAGTTTTACTACCTTGTACAGTGCCCTCAACAATTATTGGCACCCCTCGTGCATCTGGCATAACACTCACTCTTTCAGACTCTTCCGCTCATGCAGGAAATCTTATGGCAAATCTGTATTATTCCATTATAAACCTAAAATTAGCTACATCAAAAGCATTGGGGTAGTTTACAAACCTTACAGACTATTTACAGTGCCCTACACAAATACCAGCACCCTTTGTAAAGATTTGTAAAAAGGGTCAGAAAAAAATCCACCTTTTGGTGAAGTAGCTTCATCTCACACTGAAAAAATCTGAAAAATCCAACCTTTGAAAAAAATGAACCATTGAAAAAAATATATTAATAAAAACAAATCCCTCATAAAGAATTAATTATTTTCTACTAAGAAACACATGTGCCGCGATTATTGGCACCCCAGCATTTAATACTTTGTAAAACCTCCCTTTGCCAGTAAAACAGCACTGAATCTTCTCCTATAACATTTTATAAGGTTGGAGAATACCAAGCAGGGATCCGAGTCCATTCCTCTTTACAGAATCTCTCCTGATCATCGATGGTCCTAGGCTCTCTCTTGTGCACTCACCTCTTCAGCTCAGCTCACAGGTTTTCAATGGGGTTCAGGTCAGGAGACTGAGATGACAATGGCAGAAGCTTGATTCTGTGGTCTGCTAACCATTTTTGTGTATAGAAAAAAATATATATGTATTGTAAAGCAAGTTTACTTGTGACCCGTGAAAGCAAGAGACGAACCTAGATTAGGGACGAGTGACACATGCAGTTAATGCTGTGTGTCCCAATGGGAAGAGGGGACACTCTAAATGCAGCTTGCCAGGACTAAAAGAGCTTATTGGTACAATCAAAATAGACTATAATGAAAATAAAAGGACTACAAAGTGTCAAACAGAAGGCAAAGAGGAGCAACTAGGCAGAACTGGGATGAACTGACACATGGGGAACAAGGCAGGAACCAGAACTACAATAAACATGTTTGACCTTCACAGCAGCTTGAACTGAACTGAACTGAAGAACAGGGCAAAGGCAGGCACCTATATACACAGATAACAAGTAATCAACAAGAGACAGGTGTGAATGATTAACACATTAGGGCTGGAGACAAGAAAACCTTGTGAGGAAATACAGGATGGCCTGTGACATCTACTGTCCAAACAGAAACATGACGAGGGTGACAGAGATACACCCTGACACTGTGTCACCTGTAATGAGAATGTGAGCATTGCAGGTCACAATCCACATCTGTGTCACAAAGGTGATCAGACTCACCTTTGTATGGTAAAATATCTGCCATCATAGGGATCAAAACATCCCTAACAGGAATAATTCCAGATGGTGACACTGACAGTGCAGCTCCAGCACCCATGGATGAGGCTGGGCTATCAGAAATAGGTAAAATACTTTTGTGGTTGCATTTCACTGACTGCAGCAAATAAAGTAGGCCTATGTTGTACAATACAGTAGACCAACCAGTGAATGTTGTCATGTAAAGCCAGAGGTGGACATTTCAGGTCCAGAAAGTAAAAATCCAAACCAGGATTTTGTTTCAACCAACCAGTTGAGCATAAA
>JAODJU010000014.1:21269301-21282683 GCA_026776725.1 Gnathonemus echidnorhynchus | reverse complement strand
CTTAACCCCTACCCAGCCCTAACCTTAACCATAAGTAACCAAACAAAATACAAGTCTTTTGGCATTTTTAGTTTTTTGATTGCTGTCACAGATTTTCATAAAATTGAATTTCCCCCTGTGGGGACTGAAGAAAGGGTCCCCACAAAATCAAAATATCAGCTTTTCATCACATTGTGGGGGCAACTGGTAACATAATGTAACGTATACCTAGGCCATAAATTTATAAAATGCAAGATGTTCATTGCTCTGTCATCTCTTGAGAATTAGGTTAAAACCTCACAATCCTTCTCATTTGAGCGAGTACAGTACACTTACTGTGTGTGTTTATCCAACCATCAATCTGTCCATCTATCCATCCATCCATGTTTTGTTCCTGCTTGCCCTATTCAGGATTTAGAGTCACAGGGAAGTCTGGAGCCTATTCCGGAGACTACTGGCACAAGACAGGGAATAACCCAGGATGGGGCACCAACCCATCACAGGGCACACTCACACATGCACACCTACGAACAGGGACTCTGTGGAGAGACACTGGAGTACCTGGAGGAAACCCCACGATGACACATCTAGAGTCAGGGCAGAGACTGAGCTGGCTTATTAAAGGAGGAGGTTGCAACTAAAACCAGCATACTGTACACATGGCAAGATTAGGATTGAGTTTGAAAAACCTGCTGTATAATACTTGCCCCACAAAATATTGCCTGTATGTTTGCCAAAATGGTTTATGGAGTAGGTGTGATAGAGGTTGACTGAAAAACAATAAGAAATTTCATAGCTCACAGTGACTGACAGTGGCAGCAGGATAAATAAGTGGCAGAAGCATGTCATGTCCAGGTCTTGAAAACTTTTGTCAAATGATGTCTGTCCTCAGAGCATTGCTCTGCAGCTGACACTTTCCAAAACAGATACACCACAGATGTCCTTCCATTTTGGTTATTGGAGGTTGAAAAGAAAAGTTTGCTTTTCAAAAGAAAAACATGGTACACACATCTGGTAGGAAGTGTAGAGTACATGGGTGAACCATATTGTTAATATTTTACTGAAACATCATTCCAAAATTTAGAAACGTGATTGTAAGAGCCACTGAATAGTTAATATTTATTTTTAGCAGCCAAATATGCCACTCTCGTAACTGATTGTTTAAACTTTTTTATTTGGCATTTTCAGGAGGTGACTAAGGCAATAAAAAACTATCACTCTCCTTCTTTATCTGCTGTATGTTTAACATTGCAGAAAGAACAGAGAACCAGAATAAGGTCAATAATTTAAGAAATAGGGGCTAATTTTAATCTATCATGCTGATAGATTCACACAAAGTGTCAGAGGTAGAGGAAGGAAGGATAAGTTGTGTGATTTATTCGTGGGAGAGAATTAGTTTTATGACATCATAATTTAATTGATTTTAAAGAAGTAGCTTTCACTTCCTTCAGAGGAAGACAGAGTGGATGTGGAATTATGGTGCATCCAAACAGAGCAAAGCTTCCTTGCTATTGCTTTGGCATGGTAAAGGGGCAGGCATTGTTTATCAGGCAGTGCGATAGCAGAGGGTTCCATGGTGACATGGAGATATCAGCCCTAACAACAGTGGGATGAACATAATCATGATGTCTTGGAAAAATGAGCTGGCTTGGCTCTTAGGCACATATCTGGTAATAGGTTCAGAAATATTATTACATGGGTAATCGATTTTAAATGAAACTGGTTGTCCACCTTCTGACTTACCTAGCACACCCCATTGATGTTTAACTCTGAGCAAACACTTCAAATTCCACATTTGAAAATGATGCACTTAATGCACTATAGATATCTTTACAATGCATAACGGTTGGTATAAGCATTAAGGATGATTTCTCCTGCATTATAAAAGTACCTATAGTGCATTATACATGAAAGCTTCATAAACCATTCAGAATGCATAATACACATGGTTATATTATGTTATACCTTTCGACAAATATTTATAGCCATATTTATAACACTTTATGAATGAATTATAATGCATTATGAATGTTTGTATACATTACTAAAAACATGACCTTAAGTGTTACTTAAAATTATTTTTAAATGGTCTTTGTGTTGCTGTAAGACTAAGATGTTGCACCTGGAAAAGTGTGTTAGCTTAGCCATTTCAAAACCTCCTAAAGTCTTAAAGTATTTGCAGTAACCATCCAATACACACAGGTATTTTTGACTCGAATAATATCTAGCATGTTTGACTACTAAATACCCCATGAAGTTAATATTTAACTAATTTCTTTTGTTGGCTGAGGTGCCCCTGTGAAGAGGTTTGGGAACGAAGCTGATTTATTTATTAAATGCAGGGTTACTGTGAGTCTGGTGCCTGTTCCAAGGAAAAACAAGGGCACTGTGTAGGGTGCACCCTGCACAGGCTGTTACATTGTGTAGGGGGCACCCTGCCTGGGCTGTAACATTGTGTAGGGGGCACCCTGCCCGGGCTGTAACATTGTGTAGGGGGCACCCTGCCCGGGCTGTTACATTGTGGAGGGGGCACCCTGCACAGGCTGTTACATTGTGGAGGTGGCACCCTGCACTGGTTGTCACAACATATATAATCACAAACCAAGCTCAAAAGCCACCATTTCACCATGATAGACATGGCTGGGAAATGAAACACTACATTGCTATCCATTAACATTATTATTGTCATAAATGTGGGGGTATGGAATGGGGATGCAGGAGTTGAGGAGTCAAGGAAACGAGGGATTTATTCATATAGAACACAGGCAGGAACATGGAGTAGCACATAAAACTGATGTCAATGACTGGACTTCGGAAACATGCAGACTTAAATACACAACAGGAAATCAGCACGACTCGAAATGATGGGACACGATGGGACAGCACCTGGGGAAAACATCAATGACTCAAGGAGAACAAGAATGGCACCAGAGACAAGCAGGACAGGTACAACCAGGTCAGCTACTGAACAAACGCGGACACGAACAGGGACACCAAGAGCGGGAACACAAGACCCAGAGACACCAAAAACGGGGACAATGAAGGAACACCAGGGGGCACACCGATGAAAGGAGGAGTGAAGGGACAAGGAGGGAACAAAGGTGAAAAAGAGGACAGGGAGCAAACACAGGGGGCACCAAACCAGGGGGCAAAGAGGCGAAGGGCGGGGGAACTAGAGAGGCAGAAGGAACCCCGGCTGGCGGAAGGTGGGAGCAGGAGGGGCCACAGGCGTCCACGAAGCCGGAGCTGGAGGGGCCCTCGGCACCTGCGAGACCGGAGCTAGAGGGGACACCGAAGGGGGGCGAGGAGGAAGGTGGAGGGACTGCAGGAGCAGGCAAGGAGGAAGGCGAAGGGGACACCAGAGGAGGTGAGAAGGGAGTAGAAGACGTGGCAGGCGACAGCGAAGCCACAGCCAACGTAGGTGACTGACAAGGTGGAGCTGGGGCAACTGCAGGCAACCGGCGAGTCTCCACAGGGAGAACTGCAGGCGACCAGGCAGGCTGCAGGCGACCACTGAGCAGGAGCTGGGGGAACCGAATGTGACTGCCAGGCTGAAGCAAGGGGGACCAAAGGTGAACCCGGGGGCAGGGCGGGCGGGACCCAACCCTGGCGCAGGTGTCCTCTACCTCTACAGGACACCTAGAGACGGGGTCCTGACCGGGATCTGCCATGACAGGGTGGATCTCCAGAGGGTGTCTTTGGGGATGGTCTTAGGGTGAGCCCCAATGGATTCCACTCCAGCTCCTCCTCCTCTGACAACTCAAGGGGAGCTAGAACGGAACTTGGAACTGCAGGATATGGAGCCGGGACTGGAGCAGGTACAGGGTCTGAAGTAGGAACTGCAGCAGGAACCACGGCAACCGGAGCAGGATCTGCCACCGGGGGTTGTGCCTCGGGTGCTGCCTCGAGTGAAGCGATGTCTCCTGCCGTGGAAGCTTGCTCCTTCTTCCTCAAATGAAGCAGCTTCCTTAGGGTCTACGCTACTTTCTCTTGAGCTGGGGAAGTTGGGGTAAAGGCAACAAACTCCCTTTGAAGCAGTGTTTTAAGAGCGGGGCAGTCTCTGGTGAGATCCACACTGTTGGGTCCGCCAGCACCCACCAGTACAGACCTCGAAGAGGCAAAGAACCTTCCAGCCAGGCACACAGGAGGATTGGACGACCGGGGCGTGACAATTATATGGTTTACCAGTAATTTAAAAATAAAATTCATATCCATATTGTATCCATCCATCCATCTATGGATAAAAAAAAAAAATCAAAATTACTGTTTGTTTGTATAAAATTATTTTCCTTCCGGGCACAGAAACAGAAGCTACATGCAACATAAAGTCAGATGAGGAAGTGAACAACAGGGTAATTTATATGACTGACAGACAACATCTGATCCCTCAGCATGTGGTGTTTAATTACTTTACAAAGTCCAATAACCACAGCAGCCCAATAGCTCAACATACCTGAGAGTAGAGTCCTAACTCTCAGGCTCGCTGACACCCCCTGGTGGACATGATAGACATCAGTGCCTGCAAATACGCACTCACACAATCGAGAAAAAAGGCACATGACTGCAGATATATATTCTGCTCTTTCGCAGATAATCACCCACTCACTCACACACACACACACACAGAACTCCCTAGGCCAGAGAAATATACACATTAACATGAGTCATATAGACATAATCCTTGAGGCCTGCAGACAGTCTCTTGGCAAGAGAGCAGGATACCATTAAAGTGGAGCCATATGTAATTGTAGCAGGGTTGTTTTACTAAAAGCAGCAGTACAAACACTAAGGCTGTGTGAGTACAGGACTATCTGTATCTGTTCAATCAACAAAAATATCTGTATCCATATCAGGACTGGGTGTGGTTTGCCCTGAACATTTGCAGTTTTGTAGATATTTCCCTATGAAAATGTCTTGTAAGAATATATGCACTTATTTTACTTTGCTTAATTACTTACAACATAGACTGTAAAACTAAAAATGGCTGCTGTCTTGCATGTCCTTGTTAGTGCACTCACCATGGGGTCTGAGAGTAATGGAATTTCAGTCCTCTGTGTGTCCTGTACATATGACAGAACTGACAATAAGTACTTTTTACATTTGATTTGACTTTGAGAAGACACATTTGTTTTTTGTTGACCATATACATTTTGTATGTGGCCATATATGCAGCCATGGCCAAAAGATTTGAGAATGACACAAATATTAATTTTCACAAAGTCTGCTGCCTTAGTTTTTATGATGGCAATTTGCATATACTCCAGAATGTTATGAAGAGTGATCAGATGAATTGCAATAATTGCAAAATCCCTCTTTGCCATGAAAATGAACTTAATAAAAAAAAAACATTTCCACTGCATTTCAGCCCTGCCACAAAAGAACCTGCTGATATCATTTCAGTGATTGTCCCATTAACACAATTTCCCTTCCAATTGTTTGGGGCATCCATAAAAAATCATGCCACGGTGAATTGCAGAGGTCTTCAAAAAGAAGGGCTAATACTGCAAATATTGACTCTAAAATGCTTGTAATTATACTTCAGTATTCCATAGAAACATCTGACAGAAAGATCTACAAACACTTAAGCACCAAACTTTGTGAAAACCAATACATGTGTCATTCTCAAAACTTTTGGCCACGACTGTAGATATGATGTTATGGAGACCCGTATCATGTATATTTTAGAATCATAATGTTATTTTTTACATGAGATTCTCCAATATCCCAAAATATATGACAGATATATGTGTTACGTTGGGTACAGGCAAGCAGGCAAAGGGAGCTGTGGATCCGAACAAACGGGGTTTATTGCGGGCTAACACACTCCAATCACAGCAACATTAATGACAGTAGTGGGGAAATATACTTGAACACAGACTGAAATACACAGGACAAATCGAAATAACAGGAGACAGCTGATAACAATCGAGAAGGGTCTGGCTGCAGAAATCTACTGAGACTCACGTCCACTGACACGCAGGAAGTCCACTGAGGGCCCGGAAATGACATCACTGTAGTTCCATTGAAGAGCGCATAAAGTTTGGTGGACTCCAAGACAATACAGTTTTAATTATTTTGAATATGTTCAGTTATTAGTTCTTCAGGAAAGATGGGAACTTCTTTGTTCGCTATGTTTAGAATTGTTGGAATGGTTTTTTGTTAGCTATTGTTTGGCTGCTATAAAACACAGTTCATCCTTAGGTTGTTACTACCTTCAGTTAATAGCTTAACTTATTTTCATGTGCGGATTATTCTGATCAGTTGAATGGTTTTTTCATGCTGCTCAAATGCATACTGTATATACAGTAAGTGTAAGTTAGCCTGACTCAAATCGCTGTGTTGCTGAATTGTATTCAAATAATCTCCCTCCTTCAAAAGCCCATAAATGCATACACAATCTTTTTCATGGTGTTTTGTTTTGATTTTGACTAACAGATGCACAGGTCAATTTAGCGAAGAAATACCATGCCTCAGTTAGCAAGATGTTCTAACTGTTGCAATCGTTTCCATTGCCTTTTGTGCCCAGTAACGATGTTTAAACCGACAACGTTACTACGAGCCCAAATGCATGTAGATTCACAAACAAATAATGGAATTTCATTCCTAGGTATTTCATCTGTAGAAATTCTTCAACACTGTAGAATGTTGCATAGTTATCTATATGAAGAAATGTGTCCTTTCAAACATTCTGAATGCATGGTTTTTGTCTTTTTATATTCCATCTGACATGCCAAAGATAAGGAAATGGTGGTGCCTAACTGATGAGCAGTAGTCTGGAAAAGTATGTATGTAAAGCATTGTATTTTACATTGAGATGCAGAATCAAGTGCACTTTCTTTGCAGTGAAGGAGGTTTCTGTCAGATATAGAATACCGGGTGAAGCCCAGCAGGGAGGCTAAATATTGTATTTTTGTTATTTTTAAGGTGATATTCCATTAATTCATCAGTGGTAGTGCATTCAGCTAATGGAGAGGTTTTGCATATACGGGTATTAATGACACCATTGATGATACACTACCAAGACTTAATGTTTCAATATCTCAGTGTAAGTTATGGTACTTGTACTATTCAGACATGGACAGAAGTTTGTCTTTTGGACTGAGGAAGCTTCACACCTGCTGAAAGCGAACTTGGAGCCTCCGACTGTTTTCAGACCTGGTGGGCAAGCTGTGACTGACTGCTCTACAAAGTGTAATAGTGGTGTGTGTGTGTCCCTCATTTTTCTCAGGTGGTTTTCCTGTTGACTACCAGCTGCACCTGATTAACTTATTCGATCCTTGATATTCACTTCCAGTGTCATAGGAGTCGCACATCATGAGGGGCCTCTGCAGTGCTGTGTGCTGGATTTGCAAGAATCACTCCCTCTTCCGTGGAAAGGTGACAGAACCTGCTGTTTTCCAGATGGAGGCTAAGGATCAATAGGAAAAACTCAGGGAGGTCCTGGAGGGACGAAGTGGCAATAGAAATGACCCATTTATATTTATTTTTCATAATAGGGAGGACATGGAAACCTTCCTCTCTAATTGTGTTGATGGGATGAGTCTTAAACTTCATGCCATTTTTGCATAATACAAATTGTTTTCCATCCATCCATCCATCCATCATCTCCCGCTTTATCCGAGGTCGGGTCGCGAGGGCAGCAGTCTCAGCAGGGAAACTCAGACTTCTCTTTTCCCTCAAATTGTTTTCCTCATTCTTTTATTCTGTTCCTTATACTGCTTTTTTGCGCATTCATTATAATTTATTTATATATCAATACACTACCTACAAATAAGATGTTGTTTGCCAAATTATGTATAGTGATTTATTTATGTATGAAATACTTCTGTTATTCTAAGATAATGTATGTGGAGAAAAGGTCTGAGAGAAGCATAATTTAGCAGCCTTTAAGGCTTCAATATAATACTCTGAGGGGAAAAAAAATCTGGTCACTATTGACAGTCACAATCAGGACTACAGCTGAAAAGTACACAATATTTAACTTTATTAAATTTTATTTATAATTAAGAATTGCATTACTTGTAATTGTCATGACCTGCTCGTCCGATCCTCCTGTGTGCCACACCCCCCTTGTTACCTCGTGTTAATTCCCGATTGTAATCACCTGTTGCCTGTTCAGCCTGTCCTGTGTATTTAGTCCACTTCTGAGTCAGTATTCCCCAGATCTGTCATTGTCGTTTGCTGTGTGCCCTCCAGGTCCTGTCAGCCCTAAATAAACCCTGTTTACCCGCATCCATGGCTCTCTCACCTTCTTGCTCGCCTGCCGACAACCGGACACAACAGAATGACAGATCTCCATGAAGAATCACCGCAGCAGACGGAGGACCAGCGTATCCCTCTCTGAGGCAACCCTGCCTCAACCGACCTGCCCCAGCCGGAGAAAGAAGAAGAGGAGAAAGGAACCCCTGTCCATTTCCCCGAGGAGGTCCCGGACCTCCTGACCACCACTCCATTTTCCTTGGAGGAGGAACTCGAGTGGGACCCCTCGGGGACCTCCTTGTTGTTTCCTAGGCTCTCGCCCTAGCGAGGGCGACCCCGTCATGAGCCCTGCCTGTCAGTATCCAAAAAAGGGAGTGGTCACAGATGCAGGGCCAGGTTCCCGCCCGCCCTGCCCCCTGGCTCGCCCTCGCTTGCCTTGGCTGGGGCTCGGGGGGCGCCCGCGGGTCCCCCTGCTCTGGCGCTGGACAGCGCCTTTGCCAGCTATGGCTGCGGCATCGCTTGCTGTGGCTTCCTCCCCATCCTTGCCGGTGCCCCCTCCGACTCCCTCCTCATCCCCTTTGTCTGTCCCTCGGCTTGTCTTCTTGCCCCCTTCGTGGTCCCCTCCTGCTCCTGCCTCCCTGTCGCCTGTGGGCCCTCCTGCCACCGCCTGTCGCCCGCCTTGGCTCCCTCGGGCTCCCCTTTGTCCCCCGTCCATTCCTGTTTGGCCTCCTCCGTTTGCTCCTCGTCCCTGTGTCCCGCCTGTCTCTGCTACTCATCCCCCTGTTGTGCCTCCATTCTCTCCTGGTCCTTTTGTTCCTCCGCTCTCTGTGCCCTCTGTTTCGCCCTACAAGGAAATGGTCGAGGGCATTTCCAACAACTGTGGCATAGTTAATGATGAACACAGTGAACGTTTTCACCATGACATTGCAACGATGGAAAAACGATACCAGGGGAAGTGGTCTGCTGCATTGTTACCTGACTACTGTTGAACGTTTGCCAGAGGTGCTCCTGAGAAGCCCTACAAGTGACAAGCAAAGTTGCAAGTAGACTTGAATTTCTGTTACATATCTTTATTATGTGCATGCTGTATTTCTCCAGTACACACAGATTAGAACCAGTCAATCCTTGGTGAATCCGAGTCAAGTCTCAAGTCAAAACATTGCAAGTCCAAGTCATGTGCCATCAAGTCCAAGTCAAATCAAGCCTTACAATCATTTTTGCTGTTGAGTTGTGAGTCATGTAACTCGAGTCCCTGCCCATGTCAGGTTTTTTTTTTACCTTTAATGATTAAAACTTGCTTCAGCAAAAACTCACCACAGTACATTGTAGGTTAAGTCCTTCATAGGCAGGTATAGGCTAAAAGGAGAGTCTCCACTATATCATGATCGTCCTCACACAGTATTTATGTCCATGTATATGTAGGGAGTGATGGATCTCAGGAGACCTTGCCTATAGCCAAAAGAAAATACAGACAGCAGAGAATTAATATACACTGAAATTATAAAATTAATGTTATAGTATCCAGAGGGGAGACTATAACCTCAAATTTTCTCAAATCAATGGGCCCATATCGGATCCAAATCTTGAATCATCTGCCCTCAAGTCCAAGTTGAGTCCCAGTAGAATCCAGTTGCAAGTCATAAAATTTGTGATTTGAGTCGAGTTGTGAGTCAGTGACTCTGGTCTCCACCTCTGCAAATACATAATTAAGTAATGCTGATTTCAAAGAACCAATTAATAAAGTAAATTAATAAGAATTAGCTATGTTTATCTCAGAAGCATGCTTTTGGCAAAAAAAATGTTGTCCAGGATTATTAAACTGGTCTGGGTTGGGGGACCCAATATGATATGCTTTCATGGGGCCCAAAATCTCTAGCAGCACTCCTAAATGAGTGGGTGTAGGAGAGAGAGAATTGTTGCTTTCCAAATAACAATTAAGTATAGCTTTCTGAAAACACTAGACTTATTTAATCTAGCTAGCAAAATAAAGCATATTAGATAGAAAACAACAGACAACTTTTAAAATGCACACAAGGGAGAATGAACAAATGCAACACGAACTACACAAAGTAAATGTGTATCAATAGAATGCAAATGAACCATCTAAGCACAACAAACCAAGATTTTACAGCGCATACAATACGACACTCAACAGAACAGCAATTACGCATGTAATGCAGTCTTTTTGTATGTATTGTAGGTCTAACACTGAAATAATCACTCAGGGATGTCTGGAAGACTTCCTCTTTCTCACACATGAGTAACTGGTATCTGGCAAGGAGAATATTGTGTAGTTAAAAGATATGGGGAGGGGCAGTATGTGTAGCAGACCAATGAGTGTTGGTGCTTCCCCGAAAATGGAAAGAAATGCTGAATACAAACATGGATATTAATTAATAATGATCAGATGACAGTCAACTTCAGAAAGAACACATTATGCATGCAAGGTATTTGTTTCAATAAGATATTCAGCTCATCCCCAATAAACACAATTCGTCAACCATCCATACAACTATATGAATTTATTCAGTTATAAACACCTGCATATGCTCAAACACATACCCATCTTCTTGGGGGTCACAGCACAGGGTCAGCCAACTCGTAGCACCTGGGGAGCTGGGGGTTAAGGGTCCTGCTCAAGGGCCCACAGGCATGTGACTTTCCTGTCTAAGCTCGGCGTATATGTTCAACCTTCTGATTACAGATACAGAGGCTTAGCCATTCATGCTATTTGTGACAGGCGAGAAGACTTGCAGCTCGACTGATACACATTCATATTAAATATAATGTACTGCCAAGGATATTGCAACTGCAAGACTCATTATCACACATGACATATTTTAAAAACGCGCCTAATAAATTTTTGTTTTATATAGATGGTGATAAAAATTGTCCTTAGAAATTGCACTCCAGAAGGAGGGTCCTGTGATGTCAATAACAGATGACCCTCATACCGCTCTGTTCTGAATAAAAGTTTCTTAATACAATTCCTTTGCAAAAACATCAGTTCATACAATGTGTAAGACTTGCTCCAGGCAGGATGGCAAACACAGCCAAGTGACATCAGGATGGGAGGAAGGAACAGGGATTCCTTTGGGTTGGTTGTGTGGAAGAGCTTAATAAAAGCAGTGGGGAGGAACAAACACAAAAGATGCCAACAAAAACAAAAGATAGCCATTTTGGCGTTAAGTGGGCCAAAACAGACAACCGAAAACTAAAGTTTCACTTAAATAACCCGCCCCCCCCCCCCCCACATATGCACACACACAAACACACAGACACACAATCTGTATTCATCAGCATAGCTGTCAAAATGCCAATGGAATATGGGAATATGTATGCAAAGTCAGTCTTATTAGTTACCCCAGAGAGTTCATTAACATCAGTGCAAACAGTATTTATACTGTATAACAAATGTACCTGTTGTGATTCAAGGTTTTGCTATTTGATTAGAATATAAAGCTGTTTATAGCTAGTGATACACAAAGCCGTCACTTCAAGGGTAATAATTACTCTGTATGGCTGAGATCAAGGCCTGAATGATACGGCCGGTTCCTTATAAATGCAGTATTTCTCATGGGAGGTCATGCTCTTAAAGCCGAGGAGCTGTTTATTATATAAAGCTATTTTAACATTGGCTGTTCAGAAAACCTCAAAATGCAGCTTTCAACACCATTTTAGTACAAAGGGCAAAACATACATTATTAATGATACACTGACTTCCATAAGACAAAACATTTTTTCCACTAGCGTATGGCTCCCACAGCTTGAAAGCGCTCTGATTATTGTATAAACAAGAAAAGCACATGGGAATACTGGGAGTGCATGTATGGTCGAGTTGCAAAGGGGCCTAATATGGGTCTTGCTCCAAGCAAACGTCTTGCTTCTTGGCTCATGATGCTGGCCAGGCATCAGTAAAGACTAAAATACTTCAGTAAAGAACACAAAGAATTAAAGCTCTGGATCAGCAACCTTGTGACCCACACAAGCTGAGGTCATAGCAGAGTCCAGGACAGATCCTGTTTTGTAAACCAGCACCCGCAGTGCTTAAAATTGCGTCCTACCCATCCAAGAGCAGCACTAATTTCATTTTGTACTGAAGCAGACCCACATCAAATAGATTCTGAGAAGTGAACCACACACAAATCTCAACCCCCAATGTGATTTCAAGTAGAGTTCTGGGATGGTGTGTGCAGAAATGGCCTACATAATTTAAAAGATTACTATTTTCTAATAACATTTTAAAAATAATATTTAAAAAGATATACTTATTAACAATTTGAAACATTGGCCTACACCTGTGTAAATGGAAACTGGGTATTCTCTTATGTTTTTAAAATAAATAATTTTTCACCTGATATATCAAAATTTGCAGATCACCCATCGGGTATCCAAACCCATTCAGGACTGGGTAACAATTTAGTGTTACCCCTATACACTGCTTTTTTTTAATAATAAGTTTGGCTAAGTTGGATTTTTTTGAACCAGCAGTAACACTTAAAGATTCTACATACTTTACTCACATAATACTAGTAGCTAATGATTATACTATTTGATAACCTGCAACTCTGTCTAGTATATAAAAATCATCCAAAGCAAAATCTATGCTATTATTAATAATTGATACTTTATTGATCCATGTGGGGAAAATGTCTTTATGCCTCCGTCAACTTGCTCTATTTTGTAGAGTAAGTTGTCCGCAAAGGGCAGCCACCCATAGCAGCGCCCAGGGAGCTGGGGGCTAAGGGCCTTGTTCAAGGACCCACTGAGGCTGGGTTTGAACTAGTGACCTTCTGATTACAGACACACAGGCTTAGCCCACTGAGCCACAAGCACCCTAAATGAGCAATTTGTTCTAGTTGTTGTAAAAAAAAAAGTTGTAAAAGAGGATAAAACTAGAAAATTATCCATGATAAGATTTCAAAATGCTGTACCAGCACATATCAAAATGAAAAAGAAACTATGGAGCTAACATATTTTCTTATATATCCACTTAAGACATACATATTCACATCTTTAGTCAGTAATAATGTACAAGGTTAAATATTACATTTAGTTACCATTGAACAGTTTAGAGCAGGGGTGCCCAATCTTATCCGCAAAGGGCTGGTGTGTATGCAGGTTTTTGCTGCAACTCCCTAATTAGATTACTAATTAGAGGACTGATTGACTGAAGAGTCCTCACACCTGGGTTTGAACAGCTG
>JAODJU010000014.1:21228159-21239451 GCA_026776725.1 Gnathonemus echidnorhynchus | reverse complement strand
GGTTCTAGGCAATAGCAACTAAGTCTGGGTTTGAACACTTTAATATGTTAAGGGTTTTAAACCCTCAAAGATCTTGGCCTCTCACCAGACTGGGTAATGGCAGCCTTCTTAAGTCCTTTTAACAAAATTAACCCCACAAGCACTGCAAGTCTGTACATTTGCATCAAGCTGCAGGGTTGCCTCAGAGAGGCTGATTGGATGAGAGGGGCTACTAAAGATACTGAAGCCCTGGGACCTGTAGGCATCTCGGTCTGGCCATGGCCTCATGTTGACACACTACCACTGGAAATCAACATGTCTGAACATGTAAATTACATAATTTTGCCCAGCATTGATTGTATATATAATTTTAAGTCAAATATATTTAATTTTGGAGGCTACTTCATAAAGTACCATGGCATATTAAAACTCAGAATATTAGATACGCTTCCCACACAAATTCTCAGCATGCAGTATGAAGCAACAACCAGAATCTGTGTGTAAAATATGAATTTTGAAAATGAGCCCTTTTCATTACCTGAGGAAGGCTGTGTCCTTCAGGACTAGTGGTATCTAACTGCCTCATGTTCATTCGTTTGTGGCCTGGAAGGAGAAAGGAACTTTGTATTTGTAACTAAACCTGCCAAGACCAAAATGGCTTCATTTAAAAAATCTAGGTGTATAAAGGGCTAATTGGTATAACTTGTAAGCTTTAGAAGTTGCATTATAGTCAGCCAGACTAATGAAAAGAATTTTAATCACAGCTCAGACTAAATCAGCGTGAAATCCTCTGTTCTCCATTGTACAGTCATTGTTCCTCAACTTGGTTGCTACTGTGGCCCTCAGATTCCAGCCAAACACTGGAGGCTGCAAACGCTCATTTATTATCAGTCATGATTACACTTTTCTATCGGCTCCCAATTATGAACAAAAGTCTTATGATCAAAGCTGGAAAAAATGGGTAACATTTTAAGAGTTAAAAGCCACAAAACTTCTGTCTGACAAGTCATCCTTCCTAAAAAATTCTAATTGATTTTTTTAGTATATGAAAGGAAGAAGTATTTTTTGTTTGACATCCATTCCTGGAAATATATTAGCAAAGAGGGACAGGTTTGGTATCTTTGACATGGTAGTACAAACACCTTTCTAGGCAGCGCAGCCACATGTGCCCTGTCCGCACCTTTCTTCCACCATGGAAATATCTGTGTGTACATTACAGGGAGAAAGGATTCCATGTCCTCAGTGACAAATGACACACGTCCTCCACAAAAATACGCTCAGCCAGGCCTCTTGTGATTGGATTATTCTGGACTGTAAGTCTGGTATGCATGGATATGAATATCTTGCTATGTAAATCAAATGTTTCTATCCCAGGGGTCCTGGATACTTTACTGTTACTCTGCTACTCTTCACATCTTTCATATATGTGTATATTTCTTTAAAATTGTCTTTATTTGTTTTTACTTTTGGTGTACTGTATAAGGTGATGTGTAATAAGGTCCATATGCGATTTGGTTGTCACTAAATGCCAGAATTTTGCCCTCTGTGTTAAATGTGGGCCTTTTCAGGGCAAACAAAATGTCTATCACACTTTGTTTACATACCAGATGATGAACAAATTACAAGCTATGTGACAACCTATCAACCTTAAGCTGACAAACCAGCTACCAAAACCCAACTTCGGCTGACCTGTGCTTCAGACGTGAGTGTAACTGTAGAGGAGAGGGTTGCTGTGATATTCTTGTCTTCTGCTTGATCACTCCACTTTATGTTCCCCTGAAGACACTTTGTTGATGATACTTCTGAAATCCTCCTTTCAAATGAAAGAGCACGGATAGAGCTTGGCAGGTAGAGATGGCAGGACGGCTTCTTGGAATAACTCGGAATAACTCAGTGTGACTTAGACATGGCTGACAGTCAGTCCAGAGGAAGTGGAGAACACACACTCCTTTGTTTTAAACATTAAAGCTCTCCTTCATGAGTAAATCAGAAAAAAATCAGAAACATGCTTTTTGAAGCAATCCCTCGGTTTGTACTTTTTTCCTTCTCTTCTTTTCAACTTGCATGGAGTGAAACTGACAAGGTGAGTGTTAGGAGGGCAGATTTGAACACTGTTCTCTGCCTCACTATGTCAGGAGACAGCAGGTAAAACAATGGTGGGGGGGCAGGGATTAGTGTGGATATTATTCCTCAGTGTGCTCACACAACATGCTTTATCAATCCATTATTATGAAAGTTAATGAAAAAAATGAAGCTTGATTGGCTGCTGCAAACAGTAATGTGGGATTGTATGGAGTAGATTTGGACAATGTAAACAATGCATTGACTTATCATATAAAATTTAAAGAAAAAAGAGAAACTTAAATAAACTGTTGACATTGCTTGATGGCACACCTATCAGGTCAGGTTAGGTTGGGGAGCATGTGCTGATGCAGCATGTTGCCACACCCACCACATGGCGAAACTCCTCGTGATCCCGGCCGGTGATCCCCCAGGTAGACACCCGGTCCAGTCCCACCCTCCGGAAATGGCCATCCATCTGCTGCAGCCATGTGTTACGTGGGTGTCCTCTTGGTCTGGTCCATCCATTTGAGATGAGATGAACCTACAGTAGTAACTTGTCATTCCTAGGAATTGCCGTACATTTTTAACTGTCTTTGGCATGGGGAATTGTCTGATCGCTGCTACTTTACCCTCGGCAGGGCCAATGCCTTCCGGAGTCACCAGGTAACCCAAGTAAAGCAACTTCAGCGTACAAAAATGGCATTTGGCCAGTTTCAAGGAAAGACCAGCATCTGCCAACCACCCCAACACTCTGCTAAGGTCCGTTAGGTGCTGATCAAAGGTCGGGGAGACGACTACATAGTCATCGAGATACACCATGCAACAGTTATGGGTGAGTCCTGCCAGAACAGTATTCGTCAATCTTTGGAATGTCGCAGGAGCATTTGACAATCCAAAAGGCATCACTTTAAACTGATAAAGCCCTTTGTGTGACACAAAAGCTGTCTTTGGTTTTGAGTCTGGAGCCACTGAGACCTGCCAGTAACCCCGTGCAAGGTCTAGCGTGGAAATAAACATACCACGTGCTAAAAAATCCAGAGAGTCATCCACCCTTGGGAGTGGGCATGAGTCCCTCACTGTAACCTTGTTAACCTTCCTAAAATCCACACAAAATCTTGGGTCTGTGCCTGGCTTTTCAACTATTACAACTGGGGAGGCCCAGGGCCTTGAGGCAAGCTCAATAATTCCATCCTCTAACATCCGCTCTTCAATAACCTTTCTTTTCACAGGTGAAGCACGGTAGGGAGGAAGACACACTGGTTTTGTTGTCCCAGTATCTATTGTATGTTCAACCAAAGAGGTTCGCCCCAGTTTTCCCCCAAAGAGATGTGCAAAGTCCCTCAACAGGTTTGCCAGCTTTTCTTTGTCTCCTGCAGGCAGCACTGCCTCTTCCGCCAGTGGGCCCAGGTCAATTTAGGCATCCTTAAAGGTCAGGCAAGCTACATGTCCTTCCAAATCCTCAAACTCCTCCCCAAACATGCTTAGGTCTGGTGATGAAGAGGCATTGTCTCCCAATCTAACACCACCTGTTGCTGGGTGAATGTGAACATCTGCTTGAATCATGAAATCTGTCCCCAAAAGAATGGGACAAGACAGGTCTGGGATTACAGCAAAGCGATGAGTGAATGGGTGCCCTATTAACAGAACAGGCAGCCACACCACACCAGATTCCAAAATTCCAAGGGAGAACAGCATCATATTTTATTCCGCATTTCACAAGAGTGGATGGATGGACTGCTGAAATGGATGCACCTGTATCAAGGGTGGCCCTCAATGAAACCTGATTGACAACCACCATTGATGTCAATGGGGTACTCCCCGACCTCCTTGGGCTATTTTGCACAAACTTAACTGTGTGAAAACCCTCTGCCTGTTGTGCCCTTATCCTCGGCTCTACTCCCTGCTTAACATCATGACTTCCTTGAAACTAGCCCCAGTTTCTCTTTTAGGGCCTCCAGAAGTGTTTGAAGTCTCCTGATCAGACATAGGATTCACCGTCATTCCCCTGCTAAATTCAGCTTTGACATCTTGCCTATTCTTTTTACAATTGCCACAATTACGTGTGGTGACCCCAGCAGACAAGCACTTATAGCAGTGCAAGTCTTGGCGCCGAGCTGTCAGGGGGGCAGCGGAGGTTCTGTTAGAAGAAATAGGCCCAAAAGCAGCATGGAGCTCGTGAGTGGTCATATATATATATATATATATATATACATACATTCTATATTTACATCTCTTACTCTAGTAAAACATCAGCACTTAGACGACAGCAGTATACAGACAGCGTAAGACAGTTGGGGAACCTTTATCAGTGAAACTCATGCAGTCACTGCATGCATCCCTTTTTAACCTTAACAGAAACAGTTCAAAAAAATGGACAATCATTTTTTTTTTTTCCCACTCTCTCACTCACATATACCTATTAACAATGCAATGCTTTTTTTCTTTCCGGACGTGTAGAAATATTTAACTCTCGTAGATTCCAGTTGCTTCTTCTCTCCCATACCAAGCTGTAGTGCCAGGGGCTCGCAGAGACGCGTCGACCAATCAGGAGCGTGCATTTAGCTTCCAAAGTTCCATCATTGCTATTTGTAAGTCTCTAGTGTCTCTGCACAAAATCCTCGGTGAATTTGATCACACAAACGGTCATGTAATGCTTCACGCATTTTATAATTATTGCTGTTTATATTTACACCACGGCTGGGGAGAACCTGCGCTATATAATTGGCCCAAAAAATGGAAACAGTATAGAAATGGTTTTGAAATATTATGCAGCCATTAATGATGTAAACAGTACATGGTCATTTGCAGTCAGACAGCCAGCATATTTCCATGTTGCATGGGGTTATCGTAGGGGTGTGGGGGGGTGTGGGGCTGAGGGCATAGTGATTAGTGGTGACTCTTCTATTATGCTATGGAGAGGATCTAGTGAGCAAGGGAAATCCTCAGCCCGGCTAGTAGAATTACACAAAATGATATGTATATGACCATAGTGGTGTAGGGAAGGCACAGGTGCAGAGAGTCAGCCACGTAAATTCAGAGGTATATTAAATAGCATTCTGCTTTAGGTACAGGGCAGCATTTATCGGCGCCATCTTCATTTGCCTCATTTTGATAAATTGCTTTGCTAAGCTCCATTTCAAGCTCTGTAAAAAAGCAGCATATTCTCTCAAAGAAATCATGTTTTGCCTGCAACGTATGTTAAACACATATCATGATGAATAAGGAAATTTCATTGGGCATAAAGACACTCAGGGTAAAACATTAAACTTAGGCATATGGAAGTCCTTCAGAAATGCACAGAATTTTGTTAGAAAACAAGCACCAAAAACAAGCAAAAACATGTAAAAAATCTCAGCAATACTAGAAAATCCAGAAAATTGCCCAGAATTTGAGAAGAACAATGAAAGGATGAATGTAAATCATTCTGCAGAATGTACAAAGAGGGACCCCACCTCCCATTGGCAAAATATACTGAGCCCCACCCCCGACCCAGCCACATACCATCGTGATTCAGTAGATCACCAGAGTAAAAGTAGCCCACGTAATATCCCACTGGGATAGTGGGTGCAAAACTCCACATATGGTGTCACAGATACCCTATTAAAAAAGAGTGGTTGGAAATGAAGATGACCGTATGGATTTAATTAAAAGGTGAATGAAAGTCAATAAGGTCTATGAAAAAGAAGATTGAATATCATCATAAAAAAGCACACACATTGAAAATACTTTAATGTGTCTCAAGGAGTTTTGATGATAACTGCATTGTATTCAGTGAAATAAAATAAGGTTCAATGCATAGGAAATACTGGGGATATCCACAGAGCTGATAGCTGCAGAAGTAAGTGTATCTATGCCTGTCTAAGTGTGGGGTGTGTGCTACCATGCTGTGGATATCGGTGACGCACAAGGTTCTGAGAAGGACAGCGCACTAATGATGGTCCCTTGCAGCATTGAGGGGGCAGAGCTTGTGTGAGGGCCAGCTCTGCAGTGGAGTGTCAGTGTAGTTTAGTGACGAATGACCTGAGGCTGCCAGAAGTGATGTACACTCATACATCCATCATGAGAGCAAGCTATTACTTAATTCTCTGACATCTGTATAATTGCTTCAGTGCTGTAAGAAGGCCTGGACTTAAATTATATATATAACACGGTGGCTCAGTGGGCAGCACGGTCGCTTCACACCTGCAGGGCTGCTGGTTTCAGTATTTTCTTCCCTTGGTGTGTATGATTTTGCACGTTTTCCCTGTATTCTCTACTTTTTTCCTGATTAATCCTGTAATAAGTAAAGACCAAGAAAAATGCACAAATGAATAAAGTTATCTGTTAATTTTAAACATTTAGATTATGTTTTATCTGGGGCAACAAATTAGCTCAGAGCTGCGAGGGAGCAAATATGTGGACTGTCTGGCTGGGAGCTGAGACGGGTCAACAACGTGGACCGTCTGGGGGTCCCTGTGGACCGGGCTGAGAAACACTGATTTACAGGAATGGTATAGGTTAAGTACGCTTCTCAGGGGCACAGCATCTGGGTCTGTCTGGAAATGGCCTTTCAGTCTATGGCCTTAACCTCAATGTTACCTGCCAAGCCATGAAGGTACAAACTCTTTGAACATGCCTTAGTACTCCATCCCTCCATTCATCTTTCAGTAGAGAGTTGCTCTGAGCCTAATGTATTCATATTTGATTAATACTATGCCTCTGTATGAACTGGTATCCTGTCTAGGGTGTTCCTCTGACTGCCTCTGTTCTGTGTGCTTCATGGGATAGTGTTGAGGCTCACTGTAACCCTGTATTAGAAATTAAATGGATGGATATAAAGAATTGTTAACAAAACATTTGTGAATCAATTTAAATATTTTTCAACACTATATGTATGTGTGTGAACATTTAGTTGTAAATAAAGTTCACTACATGTGATAGTAAGAGAGCTACTGAGAGCAATGACCAGACTGCGGTCTTGAGCATTAAGCTAGAGAGCAT
Organism: Gnathonemus echidnorhynchus; assembly: GCA_026776725.1. Classification (NCBI taxonomy): domain Eukaryota; kingdom Metazoa; phylum Chordata; class Actinopteri; order Osteoglossiformes; family Mormyridae; genus Gnathonemus; species Gnathonemus echidnorhynchus. The sequence goes on along the minus strand of JAODJU010000014.1, from coordinate 21,232,428 downwards.
AACCGTAGTTCCATTCTCTGATCCCTCAAGTCATTAAGGTTCTGTTTTCTTACACAAGAAAGCCAATTTTTTTGGTATTATATATGTGTTCCATGACTTCGGCTTTACTGTGTGTTTCGGTGCATCACAGGCATTCGGTAAATCCTGTCAAAAGCTGATAATGTTATTCAAACAGCCAGTACATTGTTTTTCTGGCGGCTGCACCTTTGCCGGCTGTGGCTACACCGTCGCCTGCTGCGGCTCCACCTCCCTCCTCGCCTGCACCATGGTCCCCTCCATCTTCCTCCTTGCCTCCCCTGGTGCCCCCTCCAACTTCCTACTTGCCTTCTCCGCCTGTCCCTCCACCTACCTCCTCGCTTCCTGCGAGGTCCCCTTCAGCTCCAGCCTCCCGGTCGCCTGCGGCCCCTCCAGCTGCAACCCCTCGCCTGCCGTGGTTCCCTCAGGCTCCCCGTTGTCCCCCATCCTTTCCCTTCTGGCCTCCTGTGTTTGCTCCTAGTCCCTCTGTGTCTCCTTCGTTCACTCCTGGTCCTTTTGTTCCTCTGGTTGGTGTTTTGCCTGTGTCTCCTTTTCTGGTTTGTCTGTCTCCGTTTCCTGTTTTGTGACAGGTTTTGTCCTACTTCTTGTCCCTGTGCCTGTTCTGTGTGTCCGTCCTGTTCCCGGTCTCCTGTTGATGGTTTTTGCTTTTGTTTTCCAGGTCCCGTGTCCCCTGGTCCCGTCTTGTCTGTCGCCTCCCCTGAGGTGCGCCTGGAGTGCGCACCTTTGGGGGGGTTCTGTCACGCCCGGCTCATACGATCCTCTTGTGTGCCACATCCCTTCGTTACCGCGTGTCAGTTGCTGATTGTATTCAGCTGTTTTGATGTTATTTCCGGCTTGCCCTGTGTATTTCAGTCTGCGTCTCAGTCAGATTCCTGGATCTGTCATTGACGTTTGTCCTGTGTTGTTCCCTGATTGGCCTGAATAAAACCCCACTTTTGGATTCCCGGATCTGCTTCCCCGCTAACCGTTCGTGCACATGACATCACATCACATTTATTGATCTTACAAAAAGCAACCTTTCCTTTAAAATTAAGTCAAGGTTTGAATACGGCATTGTAGGTTAAGTGTGGCACAATAATGAAAACTAATATGCAAATTTAATTTTATTGAGAAAAAGTAGTGAAACCTGCCAAGATGCATATTAGAGGATTTTGGGAAATGAAGGATCAACCTGCAGGGCAGATTATATTATGAATTATAAGAATTTTGAGGGCTGGTACTTTTATACCTTTTGTAACTGGTTGATGAGATTAAGATTAACTTTATTGATCCCAGAGGATCCCTCGTTCGCCACTATGGAAAATGACTGATTGTCCAATGCAGTCATCACCATTATTTCAGGAGCTAGTGCTGCTAACTTTCAATATTGATAAAGTTGAAAATTGCTATGTTAACCAATATATCGTGTACATATTGTTTGTTCCATCTCCATAAAGGCAATATGTAAAACCAAAAACAAACAAACAATGAAAAATAAATAAATGAGAATTGTGAGAGAAAATCTGAGTGGAAAAAAACTATGATTCATATTTAAGATAATGACATACTGAAAAAGACTGAACTACCACAGCATCACTCACGGCTAACTGCTATTCCTTTACTGTCTCCAGTTATATGGCTCCTTGGTGATGCCTTTAAGGCTCTGAGGACACAGATCAGTCTAAGTGACACTTGGAAAATGTATAAGAAATTATATTACTTTCTTTGCTTTTAACCATTAGGTATCGGGATGAAATCCTTGGACACATTGTCAGACCCTACTAGTGTTGTGCGGGTGAATAATGACCCAAAAGCTGACCCGACCCGAGGAAAAAAAACACCAGTGAGTCTGTATTGCTGTGGAACCTACCAATGAAGTGTCATTTCTGACACTGTAATCCATAGATGACATAGATTTGTGCTAGATTCGCATTGAACAGGGTTCCCCCAGTTCTGGCAGAATACATTTCCAGTACCACAAGAAAATTTTCAAAACTCCACAAGTTTGCTTCGATTTGATGATCATGCAGTTTCAGATAGTAATTGTCCTGCCCAGATCGTCCGCTCCTTCCGTGTGCCACGCCCCCTCATTAACCTAGCGTGGAATCCCCGTGTGATCAGCTGTTTCTGGTTGTTGTCATTAGTCCTCTGTATTTAGTCCGCGTTTCAGTTTGTTTCCCCAGTCCGGTCATTGTAATATCACTGCGTATTTTCTTGCCTGCCCTTTAAAAAAAACAAAAAAAACAAAACCGTGTTCCCCGATTTCCTGACTGCAGCTCCTCTGTCTCCGCTCCGCGTCCCGCATAAGGCACGACAGTAATACTACAATTTTCTGTACGATAATAGCCAATCTGCTTACCTAATAAACACAGATGGTGGACAACTTTCGCCAGTGTGCAAATATATAGCGTTCAATTACTAAGAAAATTAATCCCAATATTAAAATTATACGTACCTTATGATTGGTAGAGGCAAACGGAGACAAAAACGGGAAACTGTGATCAATAAAATTGAAATACGTGCAAATAAATAAATAAATAAAACCATAAAAACCGGAATAGCGAGCAAAAAAGCAGCGATCTCAAATACGCGAAATCTGCGCGGAAACGGATGTTTAGCAAGGTAGTTAACTATTGACTTCCACTCGTACATTTCTGTTGGAGAACGAACCGGGAAACAAAAATGAACAAGGTTAGTTTCCAAAACTCTTTATCCAAGAATTCCAAAACTTATCCAGGGCCTGGAAATATTATTTCAAAATTCCAAAACTTTTCCAGGTTTTCCATGACCGCGGGTACTCTGATTGAAAATGATGACACAATTTTATGCAAGATTAACTGTGTACCAAGCAACAACAAAGAAACTGAAAGATCGATTTTTACGTCGTTATTTATTGAAGGGTTGCGGAAAATTGCACGAAAGACATCTCTCTCGTACACACACAAACACACACAAGCGCGCATGTATGCAAAACACACTAGTTGTCAAAACTGTAACATCTGATGTAACATCAGATCTGACTCTATCAGATTTGAATGAACTTAGTAGAACTTTGGTCTTCTATAAAACTTATAGAAGAAAACTTGTATTGCACCCACGCACGATATTTTAAAAATATCTGCCCTAAAACCGCCCACACTTGCGGGTCACCCGCAGTTACCCGCGGGTTACGAGTCGACCCGCGCATCACTAGACCCTACACTGGGATCCTCCAGTTGGTTGCAGAGGCGAGAGCAGTTTGGAGCAGTTGTTGGAGTGGAGCCCCTTTGATTCTTTCTCCTTGTGAAGCTTTAAGGGGAAGACTTTGTCTTGAGGGTTGCCGTTTTCTGTTGGGTGGCAGGCCTTCACTGGCAGGCTTCAGGACGGGCTCCTTTACTGGGCTTTGTGATGGTCTGGTGATTTCTTGAGGGCTTCTCGCAGGCTTCTCTCCGGGCTGCTCCTCTCTGCTCTTCTCCTGGGCTGATGTTCGACACCTGAACCAATAGCTGACCATCCAGTTGGTGGGCTTTCGGAGGGGTGTCTGTGGCAGTCCTTTTGGTATTTATGACCAGACTGATTCCCCTTTATTGATGATTTTCATTAAACTGGTGTAACTTTTGATACATACATACAATTTCATGGTAACCACTGACCAGATTTGGAATCAGGAGTGATTTTCCATCAGTATGACACCAAACATGCCATACAAGCCTGGCGGTTCACACCTCATACCATCTGTATTACTTAATTAACAATTACTTATATTATGTAGGTTAATGAATCCCATCCGTATACAGTATTGGTGTTTTGCGTTGCACATCAACAGAGTTTGCTACTTTGGATAATTTGTACCGACAGGTCATTGCATATTAATTCACATTTTAACAGCGCATCTTACCCTTAGTGGCCGTTAGTTTGTGGCAACACCAATTTAAATTGCACACCTGGGAACAACATGTTTTGGTTGGTGTGGCTTATCCCAATTGATCTGCTCTCCAGAACTGATAATGTACACATTAATTCAGTTCTTTTAATTCGCAATAGTAAGCATTTCTTTGTCCAACGGACCACAAAGATCAGTTAAGGGCCACAGAAGAATGTGGAAGAAAAAAGGGGGGGTTGTTAAACAAAGAAAGAACCTCTGAGAGTTAGGACACCTGGTTGCACTAATTAATTTTCAGGATTCTTCTGGTATAACCATGAGAACATATATGCAGTGGTAGCTATACATACAGTATTTATTTATTCAAATTTATATGTGTTCAAGTGTGAGGG
>JAODJU010000014.1:21191543-21228059 GCA_026776725.1 Gnathonemus echidnorhynchus | reverse complement strand
CAGCCAGAAATAAGTTAAATATCACAGGAGCAAGCACGCATCCCTGCTTCACCCCTACATTTACAGGGAAAGCTGGTGATTGCTGGCTGCCCACCAGTACACGTGCCTGCATACCATTGTGAAGCTGCTGAAGAATACTTAGAAACTTTTGTGGGACACCAAATTTCCTAAGAATGGTCCAGAGGGCTTCCTGGTTGACAGTATCGAACGCTTTAGTAAGGTCGATGAAGGTTATGTAAGGCAGGATGTATGGGGAGGGGGTTGCGTGCCAAGTGAGGGACCCCTGTCCATGAGGTCCACTCTGCTGTCCATAGGTCCCTAAACCTTTAGGCCATAAAAGTTGGAATGCTGGCCTCCCTTGTTATCTTTGTGTCTGTGTGTGTGTGTTTAAGTGTGTTTGTGTGTGGGGTCACTAACCCACCTTTTGTGCCTAGGCCAGTGAGTACCTCTCATACCAGGCTAGGTCTTGTCTCAGGCCACCTAAGCTCTGTCGTATGTGCATGTGTGATCCTACAATCAACAGGACATAACAATGCCCTTTACTTTGCTATCTTTATAATGCATTGTTCAGTGTTCATGCAATTTGTCTCAAAATTCAGGTCCAGAGCTTCACTGTTTGAAAAAGATCTGTAAAACACTTTTTGAGTTTTTGTGTCTGTCACATGTGTTCCTCATCAGTTGAATATGATGATATTCTGAAGGAAGTGTGCTGGACTCAGAAGGACCTGAAGGAGTGTTGAAGTTTATAAGACTGGAAAAGGTTATATAAGGAGTTCTCTGCATAGATAAGGTCACAGCTTCCCGGTTGGTTTAATTCATAAGTGACATTATCAGAAAAGCCATGCTAGACTTGTGAGATTCATCTTTTTTTGTCATGCATATTGCATGAAGTTATTACTGTTGCTCAAGGAATTTCATTAGAATCTTTATTGACCTAACTCCTGCTAATTACATTTTAAAAAATAAAAAACAGCATGAATTTGAAACATCTAAACCAGCAGCTCCATCCTTTGCTTAAAGTTTGTTAGACTTAATTCTTTTATGTCAACAATTAACCAGCTCTTTGCTAAGAGGAAAACAAAATGTGCAAATAGCAAAATTTTATATTTTTGCCTAATTTGTTGATTGTCTAACCATTTTCAATAACCACTTATTCAAACAATGAGGATCATTTATTATTGTGAAAAAAAAAGTGTGTAATGTGTGAAGGTATTTGCCATATCCACAGTAGCTGGCTACTTCAATGTAGTTACATCCTTGTGGAGGAGGAACCTGCAGAGAACAGTACTGAAGTGTGTCCAGGTCACAGTGATTCCTCAGCAGATTGCTGCTGAAAGGTATAGGCCTGCTCTTCTGCCCGCAGGTTAGCAGTCCGACTTCTGAAAGGACAGCCTGCCGGTGGAATGCATGCCCAGCGCCGTGAGAGGAAACTGTCTCTTTTGTTTCCCCTGGCGAGGACACAGACATGTCAGTGAGTGCTTGTGGCACCCGCTGCCTTTCCAGCCGCTCTCATTTGCACTTCAGCGTGTGTATAATTTAAGGGCTGGCCCCACGCATACTCTCACTCGCTCTCTGCTTTCTTATACAGATGAAGAGTTGCCTTTGTTCACACCTCTCACTGCCGAAAAACGCCGGACATCGGCACCATGTGCCACATTGTCGCTGTGGTCTTTCTTTTTTTCTCTGTCACATGTGTCTGTATGCAACATGGGGCTGAATGTGCAAGTATACAACTTGTGAAATGTACGGCTGCGAGATGACTTTCTTTGTGTGACTGTGTGTGTGGGCTATGTATATATTACAACTGTAATTTTGACCTTGTGGGGACCATTTTTTCAGTCTGTGACAGCAATCAAACAACTAAAATTGATCATTTTTCACATTTTGTTTGATTACTTATTGTTGAGGTTAGGTTTGAGTAGGGCGTTAAGGTTGGGATTAGTAGTTAGAATTAGTAGATAAGGTTGCCATAGCTGGAAATTTGTGTGGGTTTAAGATATGAAGGCACTGAAGTGCTAGAAATGCAAACAAACTTTTTTCACAAGTAGCTCTGGGGATTCAACTGGGTCAACTAATGAATAATGTAGGTGGGAAAAAGCGTAATATCTCAAGAGGTATTTTAGAAAATGTTTGTAAAAATCAAGGTGCGATGTGAGATGTGTGAAGGTGACTTTGGGCTTTAGACAGGCTGCCCCAGACCACTGGCCCGCGGAGGCCCTCTCCTTGGCCCACTCTTCACTGCATCCTGTGTGCACCTCAAAGGTAACAAGGCCTGATGTTCTGCCTTGATAACCATGTGCTGCTAAAAGGACCAACACGATATTCGCTTCATCCCTTTTTTCCACAAATCAGCATTTTCACTCTTTGCTGCAGAGAGACAGGAATACATGCATACAAATATATGACATAAATGACTGCTTAGTGGCCCCCAGAGAATGCCTGTCTCCCCCACAACCTCCCCGGCCCCTCATCACCCACCTTACAGACTCCCATGCTCTTCCAGCTCAGCTATTGCACACAGGCTTTGTGAATAAATGCTCAAATGTTTGCATCTGGTCGCTCCAGCTGATAGAACAAAGAAGTCACTGGGAATAACAGCCAGGTGACACACGTTACTGCTGTTTGTTCAATGGATACCCACTAATCGGGCAGTTTTCCAGAGACAGGCAATATGGGGTCATAAAAATTTATTAAATGGTAAATGTGGTCATGTAAATTTATTATTAAGTCTTTTATGCATCTTACAATCTTAATAGGTGTCATGTGAAATAGATAAGAAAGATCTCAAAATTCACCCCATGTGGATTTCAGAATATAACACAATATGACACATTTGGAATAAGTTTTATGTAAGTGCGACACAGTGGGCCTGAGGTTAGCACTGTGGCTATGTCCGTCATTGTGGTTGTGGGTTTGAATCCCACCCTCTGGGTATGTGTGGAGTTTGCACAAAAACATGTAGTTTAGGTGAAGACATCTCTAAATTCTCCTTTGTGTGTTTCTTGGGAGAGGCTGCAAGCTCTCTCTAATGGTACTGAGTACAGGTGAATAGTCTGTATTTCTTTTGGACATTGATTAAATGAAATCATCTTGTGTAATCGAACACCTAATACTTCTGAATTATCAGACGTTTAATTCAGTTACACAAGAAGACGCAGGTACACATGCATGCAGACCCACTTCCACTTGCACTCATACCCCCGAAAGCTGAGCCATTTAAAACACCAGTGATTGGTTCTATAGGTTGGATATTATGCCCTGTTCTCATGTGATGAGGAACTCGGGTATACTTGTAACTTTATGAATACACTCCTCAGGGAGAGCTAATGCCGCCTTTCTCCTCTTGGCACTCTGAGTTACTCTCGTACATCAAAGTAAAACAAGGGACAACGAAAAGTCTCATTGTGAAGCAGACAGCAACACCAGACTAGTACCAGAACCATGCATCACATACATACAGAATGACTGGAGACACCACTCATATCGGCACCTATTCCCGTCACTGTCCAGCCAGTGCTGGTGCTGTGGATGGTCTGGGGAATCATATAACAGGAAGAACAGGCATAAACAAGAACGAACGAAGCATTTAAAATTCAGCTAAACATCAGGTACTGCTAAAAAACTATAAAAATGTTAAAATGGTGTCTTGTTTTTAACATTTTTGTTTATGAATGATTAATTGCATTAGGGACTGAACGAATATTAGGTAAACAAAAGTTTATTTATTTTCTGACACCCTGATTTAAAAAAAAGAATATTAAAGGGGGAAAATCCACAACTATCGTTCGTTTGCTGCTGTGGGTGTGTGTCAGCCGAACGTACTTTAAATTGGTGGTAGGGGACCGGGGGGCTGCATTGCCGAAAAGCTCAGGATCAGCTCGTGTAACCTGCGCCTGAGGGCATAAGACCAGAGGACAGTGTCGCCAAAGCAGCCTCTTCAAGCAAAAGGAATGACTTTTCCCAGCTGAGGATCAGAACAGGGGTGTAGATTAGGTAACGGATGGCAGGGACGTGTCCCTGTCAATAATGAGGCATGTTTGGAGGGGGGGGTTGATTTGGTGCCTACCAATGTAGAACCCAAACCTACGCCCTTGGATCAGAAGCACATCTGATAAGCACTACCTAAAACCGAAGGGCAAGGGTTAAAATTGTGAACTACTGGCAGAATGCAGCTTGCTTTTGCCTGGGACAGACAAAAGTGCTCTGTGTGAGGAACAGAGCAGCAGCATGTAACAGTGAGCTGTTACGCTTTCTCAATCCCCTTCCTAATCCCCTCCCCATACTGCTGACATTTCTAATGGATGAATGACGCTGTGCTGAGGAGACTGGGCTTTGAGCTTTGGGCTATGGAGTCGAAGGCGAGCCCCTTTGTCAAGCCAAAAGCTTTTTTTTTAGCTGGAGTATGAGTTATCAGTACTACAGTATTATAGTGATACTTTATTGATCCTCATGGGGAAATTGTCTTTTTGCCTACCCCAATACAGCAGTACTACTGCTTCAATACTTACATTAATTAATTCATTTTATGTCAAAATATCTATGCGCTTGCATTGCCTGTACATAAAGTAAGTGTTGTCATTGCAGGAGAAGTAAGCTGGCATTGTGCTTGAAATGGGCTTCAGAGCCCTTATACAAGAATTCTAGATGCTATATTAAGTCACGAGGGCCACTAAACCTGGAAAATGCATTTGACAAAGGCACTGGAGAGAGCTATCTGCAGATGTTCAGGCCTGATTATGTATTTCTATGTAACAGTGTCGATTCACTCTTTTTCCAGTGGCCACGTAATCTAATATCAGAGAGCCTGCTCCTATGAACATGTTTACCAGGCCCCCAAAAAGTTGACAAATGTCCTTAAATCATTCAAGGTTTTCCCGAACATGACAAATGCGATGCATTCTTAACATGGACATAGACAATTACATAAATAGACCGACAACAGAAGATAGCCATTATACAATATTCAGACTCTATTGTCTTCCATCTTATACTTATGTTTTCTAGTGTCTGTCAGTAATTCCAAGGAATCACAGTGGGACCAATTCACAGCTCTGCTTTGTTGTGTATTGGATGGAGATCTCAAGAATGGGGAATTCAGCAGATTACCCTGAAAGTGATTCTCAGGTGCTGTTTGATGCAGAGATAAATACTCAGGTCTTACTAATAGCAGACTGTTCACTTGCTGGTAAAACTTAAGTCTGTGTCTACATACACATTTTGTGCTTTTTCCAAATATTAATATCTCAATTAGTGCTGAGAATAAAAGGGGATGAAGTGAAAGAGGGCTGTATGGGTGACCCCACCAGGCAGAAACAGTTACATAACATGCTAATAGTCCATCTTAGTGTGGAGTACCTGCAATACCTACAATTATACATTCTACACAAGTCCTTACATAAGGCACTTGGAGTTGTGTGATTCATGCAGGAAAGCTTTAGGAATAATATGTACCCAGCCTGAAGGTCTACCAAACAACTCCATTAACAGAAGTAACACACATGATATCACATGACTGACACTGACTGAAGTAAACGGGTACCAAAATGTTTTGGACTAAACTGATTTAGAAATGAGAAAAAAAAACATCAAACTGGCTTTCTGGGATTGGTTGTCAGTCACTATGACAACACAAGTTGTTATATAAAAATATGCAGTCTGTAGAATGTCATCAAACTTGAACCTTAAAGTAACTGAAACTCCCGTGTAACAGATATAATAAATAGTTGATCCAAAATAGAAAAAGATAGTCCTTACCTACATAAGGTCTAAGCATAATCTGACTTGAAAGTCAGACTCAAAGTGTACCTGTAGAGGGGTGCTGTACCTTGGCAGTAGTGATGTACAGTATGCACCGTGTGGATAAGAGGTGGGCACCTTGGGAGTAGTGATGTACAGTACGCACCGTGTGGATAAGAGGTGGGCACCTTGGGAGTAGTGATGTACGCACCGTGTGGATAAGAGGTGGGCACCTGCTCTGGGCTTATTTAGGCCATTTGTCATGTTGCTCCATATCTTTGCTTTTATGGTTCACCTGGCTAAGAAGTTAAACTTTTATTCATGTGATTAGTTTTATTACTTTCATGCATTTGTATGTCTTTGTTTCTATCAATAGTTTGACTGATTAGACTTCACATTTCATCCTCATTTTCAAATGGTTGGTTTGTCTGATTGTACATCATTTTAGTCTTTGTTTCCATGGTTGGTTTGACTGACTATATGAATATCAGAGCCTTTCTTTTATATGGCTATGTCTTTTTTATAACAAGGTTCCCTTTTCAAAAATCAAAGCTCTCCGTGATGAAAAAGCCCCCCCCCCCCACTGAAATCCAACTGCAGGTGTGATTAAAGCTGCGTTATCTGAGCGTTCCAATAAGGGCACCTCAGCAGTCATGTTAAGGCGGAAATGAGCTGGGAGACTCACTGGCCCTCATCTCCCTCCCACCAAGAACATGTCATAAACACTGGGGTTGTCAGCTCTGCCTTTTGTGAACTTGACAATATTATTTGATTGAGCAATCCAGTTACAATAAGAACTGAAATGAATGGCCGAGGAGAGAGTGGTTAAAGCATCACCACCTACTCACTTTCCCAATCTTCACAGACAAACGTGCGAGCTGACCTTCCGTTGCCTGGTGAGGACCACAGATTTTTCTTTCTTTTTTACCTGCAATGTCATCACGACTTGTCTGAAAGAGTTCATCTGAAAAGTAATCACTCACCTTGACTTTTTATGTTTTTATGCTTATTAATGACACAGAAAGAAACAAAACATAATAATGTGGAGACAAACAGATGTGAGGGCTGAAGTTCTCTCTAGTGTGTGAAATAAGCAGGTTTTGACGTGCACTATAACTAATCCATGCCTTTTTATTTAGGAAAAATAAAAGATGTCATGCAGTCATGAAAAACCAACAAAGTTAACTTTGATGAAATGTTATTTTAGATTAAAGTACCCGCAAAAACACCCCCCCTGGAAAATGATTATTCATTAGCTAATTATGATGAAAGGTTTGCTTTTCCTCTCCATCTACTTGTCTCTAGTTATTAACACCTGTCCTATTTGCTGAGCACATCAAAAACAAATCAGTCGCTGGGAAAAAAAACATGGAATTCCACTGGCAGTCTCCCCAGTACTGCATAAACACGTATGCAGGTTTTAATCTCTCTCTCTCTCTCTCTCTCTCTCTCTCTCTCTCTCTCTCTCTCTCTCTCTCTCTCTCTCTCTCTCTATAATTTATACAGATATGGAAAAAATTACGAGACCACTCTATATTTTTAAACAAATCAACATTTTAAAATCTTTGTTTAATTGTGGTTCTGCTGGCAGAAGTCTACGCTGAACGGCAGGTTGATTCCAGGTTCAAAATTTCTAAGATAGCAGTACACAAGAATGAAATGAGAGAGTTCGGGATGTTCTGCTTTCGCTTTCATGGGCCTAGTGGGCTGGACCACCTGGGACACTCCCCACATTACCTTTTACAAAAGAATTTGGGGCGGGACTCGAGTTGACTGTCACACCAGGCTGATTATATTTGACACCAGACCCAGTAGGATGAAAGACAAGGCCTGCATGTCTGGTGAGAGGAGACATCCTCCCAAAAATTGCAAAGGGCTTCCCAGTAAAAGTGCTTTTCTGCAGGTATTAGCATTTGTCAAGTTTAAATGGTATCCGGCACTAATCTAGTCTTCGAATTTGAGTGCAGGAGAGCTGTGACCCAGCAGTGCCCTACAATGCTTCTACTGAAAATTTAATCTTGGAGTTGTCAAAGCTTGCAAACATGGCCCATGCTGGAGACGGGAAAAAGTGAAATTCAGGACCCTAGCAGCCGCTTACCCTGGACAGAGGAAGCCTGGGGCCTTTCCAAGCAGCAGAGATGGTGGTGTACCAGTCCATCACAGGACACACATTTCTGGTAGTCTGGAGAGGCTAGTTAGAGTAACTGCGTGTCTTTGGATTGCAGGAGTTGGGGGAAATTGTTTTGACTTATAGGGCACCATACAAACTCTACACACACACAGAGCAGAGGAAGATTCACTTCAATCCTGGAAGTATGAAGATCCACAGATCCATCTGTCTATCCTCAAACTGTATCTTAGCCAGGGTTGTGGGTCCAACCACATGATGAAAAATTTAATCAATTCCTTCAGGAAAAGATGAATGAAAGACAGAGACTAAATACTGGATAAATGAATGATCATAATTTTTTAGGTATAATCACAAAGAAATGTATTTCCAAGCTGGGACCAAGATGCCATGACTGAATTAGAATAATCAGTGAATTCTCTACACATCTCAAAGCATGAATCTCTACAAACATTGGGTCAAATCAAGTCCCTACTATATTTCTGAAATCTGTGCTGTGTAAATAAAATATTCTGGAGAATATCATTGTTCATACAGAAAGTTGCAAAATAATAAGACATCAGTAATGCTGATTTGTGGACTACAAATCAGTAGTTTATTATTTTTTGGTTGAATAGAACTTTTACATATGTAGCATAGCCCAAAGAAGATTTCCCAAAATCAGCAGCAGGCCCACCCCTCCTAAGCCCCCCCCCCCCCCCCCCCAAAAGTCTGCATCTTGGTAGCCTGGTGCCCTTTTGCTGTGTGGCCCCCTCTGGTGCCCTCCTATGTGACAGGGAATTTCTTAGAAAGGTCACATTAGCTGCGCTGTGCACATGGCTTAAAGTGGAATAGCCACTTTCAGCGGTTTCAGCTGGACTAATTACTAGGTTTTGAAAATGAGAAAAAAGAATGGAGGCCTGATCTAACCTCATCTTTGTTTTATTGGCCAGCAAAGTCCTTATTGTAAAAACACAACAGAAAGTAGATAGGATAGGTCCTCTTAAAAATAGGCATGGAGCAGAGGCAGACCCCATTCTATGGGGACGTAGGATATCCTGCAGAAAATGGTGGCAATGCTGTCTCTGTCTGTGGTGAAATTAGATGCTGTCACTCTCTACTTTCAGATTGTAGCAATAACAGAGCACCCCAGTCTGCAAGGTGTTTGTGAGTCCAGTTATTATAATGCTTAAAAAGCAAAGGGGCACTTTATATGTAATCTGTAATTGGACATTTGAGCAGCAGCTCAACACGCTAACAGCACCACAGGAAGAGTTCCTGGGGCCAGCCTTTAGCAAAGGTTCAGGTGTATTTGCACCAGGCATGACCGAGCTGGAAGAGAAACACCCCGCCAGAATGACTGAGTGGAGATGATCGTGGCTGTGTGTAAAAGCCTTTGCTTCCAGCTCAATCAGCCCCTCCTGAATTAGATGTTTTACCTAGAAACACAATAAGGAAAGAAATTACCAGAACAACCAGAATGATTTTAAAAAACAGCTGCTCCACCTACCTCCATCCAGGAATCACAATGTTATTTTATTAATATCTTTATTACAGAGACTTTATTTTTGTTTATGCAGAACTCAAAGAACAAAAGGTCTTTAACATGAAACTACATTTCAACCAGCACTACAGAACAGTGACTACTCACATCTTGAAATTATGACTGGAAGCTGATGACTGTTAGTTTTAAAACTTCAACAATAGCCATCAATCACTTTACTTATGGATTTTTTGGCATTTGTTTTTCATTGAGACAGATCATGAAAAAAAGAAGGAAAAAAAGCACGAGGTTAAATCTTATTGTGGTCAACTACTTTTGTGTTACTACAAGTCTTCTGGTTGACTTAAATGTTTTGCATATTAGGCCCAGAGCCCAGAGCTAAGTGTCTTTCCTGGGTCACCTTGCTTTTGAGGGTTGAAGTTACAAGTTGGACAGCACAACAGCTGCTGCTGTGGGCACTCTCCACATACTGTAACTTGAAGAGGTGCAAATAGGTCACCCCTCACCCCCACCATGGGTGTTGTGGCGGACAATCCTTTGACGGAGAGGGACAGTGTGAGCAGCTTCCCGAAAGCCACATCTTTGCAGTCTGAGACTGGCGATATGTGAAGTTTACCCATGAAGGAATGCTTACACCTCCAAATTTGGATCCTGCCAACTCCTGCCCCTTGCTACCACCAAAGCTGTCCATTGCCGATGGGTTAGCCAATTTAATTAACCTCCGGATTGGCTGGGAGCAGGCAGCAGCGTGGAACGAATGCCATGCTTGGGGCGATGCACACGCCTGCCTTTTCCTGACGGTCCCGGCCAGGAGGAGGGAGCCAGACCCAGAATCAGCCCAACAATCCCCTTTAATGGACCAAAACTGCATATATTAGTTCTGCATCCATAGTTATATTGGCAAAAGCAGGATCCTGTCAGCCTATATCCACATTAAAAAAATGAACCTGTCAGGGATATAAGCACACTTTGCATTGGATTGCTAAACAAAGAGAAACACACAAAAATATATATTTTTTTTCCATTAAGGATTCATTTGAGTGAATTGACGCCAACCCTCCAGGACCCCCACAGAGGAAAGCATCACACCGATCAGTCACATTACCTTCTGGATCTGGTATCCAGCAGAGCTGCCACCCACAGACTCTGGCCTTTTCTCTGGCATTAGGCTGGGGCTGAGGCTACTGGTACAGACATCCACAGATCCTCCGACTGTCCTCCTGCAGCATGCTCCTCTCTCCAGACATGGGCTGTGCAGGAATGTAATCTGTGACAGATGCGCTCAATTCTCGCCGAGCGTCTGTGCCACTTCTAATTAGCATAGCAACAAATGAATGGGGGGAAAATGGTGTGAGAAATGTTTCTGTGAGCTGCCTGTTATCTAAGTGGGGTGATTGGTACTGTAACAAGAAATTGGGGGGGGGACTGTTGCCATATTTCTATAACACTGTTTATTTTATTGTGACTCTAACATATTCAAACATAGATTTGCACACACCAAAAACTGCTTAAGCATCGTAAAATGTACAAATGACTTTTTCGTATAATGATGATTTACCAAACGTCACAAGACGACTCTCAGGATCCCAGTTATCACAATTAAATGACAGAACAATGAAATAACCTGGCTGTTATTCTTCTAATTACTCAGAATTACTCTAAAAAGGTCCACTACTGAGTGCAGCAGTGAGGCCACCTCGGTATTTTTACTTGAGGGACTGTGCTTCTACTAACTTTAAAACTCATACCGTGCACTTACAACACACTTCCAAACAGTACACTGAATTTCAAACCAATGAGGTGAAATAAGGTGAAATAAGTGGGGGGCCATTACCAGTTAAAAATGGGATATAACTCAAGTCATGTAGCAGATGTTTGTCTGTTTGACCCCCTAGATATTCTGCAATCTATTATTCTTAAAGGAAAAAAACCCTCTGAGGGTATTTTGAGAATTCTGCGATTTTGTGGGCCCTCCAAACCAAACCAGCTCACACAAGACACCTCCTTTCTGTGGTCACAGCTGTGCTTCTTCCGACCTTATTTTAATTAGCAGCCTTCCCCAGGTGCCCCCAGCCAGCCGTTCAAGGGGGGCCTCCTGAAGGTGTCGGTGTAGGCCGTGGGGGGCCCACAGGTGTACAGCCTAATGAGGTCTGTCAGTGCCTCTGCTCAGAGGTTAATACGTCCTCTGCTGCTGATAGGACCTCTCTGCCGTGCTCGCACTCCGGCTGAAATAAAAGCACCTTTGAAGAGTGAAGACCAGAAAGACAAGTATGTGTTTCCCTCTGGGGTCTCCTTAAAGGGAAGGGTAGAGAAGAGAATAAGGCTCAGTGCTATAATGGGTCCTTGTGGGCAACTAGATTGCATATTTATACTGCGCAATATTAAGTCATATTAGCACTGGCTAACTGGTCCCTAACCTCTAAGTACTCCTCAGAACAACATGCTGCACATCAGTGAACATACTAGCATACATACATTCTTCTCCTAAACTGGAAATATTGAAATAAATGTCCACACAAAAAAGTGAAATGTTGAAATCGAGAGTTAAACACTATGACAGTACTACCATGCCATAGACTACATCAAATTACACATGCGTGAGCCATCATACATCAAGTATTTTCGTATTACACTGTAACAATTCTTATTGAAAATATATAAAAACTGCAAAGACATGCAATGAGACATGCAGCCACTACTTCATAAGTCTTTGCAGGAAAAAAAAACATCCTCTTACAGACTGAGCAGGGCTCCTTAAAGCATAATTTATTCTTGCTCCATTTTGTTATATTTCTTGTGTACATAAATAATGTGACAGGCAGTTGAGTTTGATTTTCAGGTGCAAGGGAAGGTTAGATGGAAGATAAATAAATGTTCTGGCCCTCCCTTACTGCACTTTAGTCAGGTCAAGCAGCAGTATAATTTACAGCATCTCCTTCCTTAAAGCCAGCTAAATAAGCCTTAATACAAATTCTGCCAGATTGTCTTTCCCTGGAAATTCCTTCATAAACATTTTCACAGCATGCCATACATAAAAAAACCACAGGAGTAACATCGGAGGACATGGCAAGGTGACAAGATAATGAATTCAATGGATACCGTGAACAAAAAGGGTGCAATAAATGTCACATTTCAAAGGATTACTGACATATTCTGTAGTGGCAACCTATATCCAGAAACAAATTTTCTATACAGCATCATTTCAGAATACTCACTGGACACTGGCGCTAAGGAGAGAGAGAGCAAAATGGAACATGAGAGACAGAGGGCGATATGGAGAGCAAATACAGAAAGTAACATGTTTATCAAAGTTTGCTAGAGATTCAATACTCCTTGCACGACTGAATGAATGTTGAGTACAGATGAAACAGTAGTAATACTGGCCTTGTCCTGCTTAAGGTAATTGTATCGTGAGTGGTGTGTGGATCTCTGGGTTAGCACCTTGCACCTGTGATTAGAAGGTTGCTGGTTCAGATCCCTTGGTTAGAAGCTTAATTTTGGCAGTGGGCCTTTGTGCAAAACCTTTTTGAGATGGTGTTTCTGCACAAATTTGACTGCGTGGGTTAGGACTGATTGGCAGACTGGTGGTTCAGATCCTGTCGCTGGGAGGGTGATGAACTGTCGGGCCCTCGAGCAAGACCTTTAACACTGATTGCTCCAGGGACACTGTTTGAACCTGCTCTCTGATCCTCAATGGCTTTAGGGAAGCAAATGTCTCCACAATGTGATAAAGATGTGTTATTTTGACCTTGTGGGACATTTCTGGTCCCCACAAGGGGAAACTGAATTTTATTTAATTCTGCAACTGCAATCAAAAAAAGTATGGTATTTTGTTTGGTCACTTAGTCAAGGACAGGGCTGGGTAGGGGTTAGGGTTATCATATATACACGTGTGTGTGTGTGTATGTATGTATGTATGTATGTATGTATGTATATACATACATACATACACATTATTGTCCTTCTGCGTTTTGCCTGCCTTACCTGTAATTAAACCCCGTATTCCCTGATACCCTGACGTCTGTGCCTTCATCTCTGTTCCGTCCCGGTTGGGCACAACAATATTATTATAATTAAATGTATTAATGGTTTATTATAAATATTAAAATAATCAATAAGAAATCTTTATTTTTAAATGTATTTTATTGTGTAATAATAATTACTGTTACTGTCTATCACTGTCAATGTATTTTTACTGTCTAAATATATGTATTCGGCTAGTGAAAACATGCACGATGCTATCACAGCGAATGCGAGGCTGAGACTGAAGCGTTACCCTTTGTTTCCACTGAGAGACGTGTCGCGTGACTCATTTCCCCGCGTGTACAAGTTATCTTAGGTCGGCGTTCATGGTTTGACTTCTGAGCTTCAGATCGAGTTCTAGGTATTTTTTTTTTTTTGAACTGGTTGGTTCGAATTTTAAGAAATTCGAGTTCTAATGAGTTTGAGAACTGAGGTACCACTGTATATACATATGTGTGTGTATGTATACAGTATATGTATGTATATATACATACACACACACACACACACACACAGACACACACACATACTCACACATGTATGCCTGTATGTATGTATGTATAGTTAAAATGAACATGATATGTAGTTGTCAGTGTGTTAATAAGGCTACTGAAGACATATAACAGCGATAATTAAAATGCTTCCAGAATGGAGGTGCTGTCTAAAAACATCCAGCTTATAGGAAGTACAAGTAGGAGAGTTTGGAGGTTACTCTGAGTCACAGGCTCACTTCTCCATCTGCTCTGTATTTCTTGCAAAAGTTGTGTTTTTACTTATGCAAATTGAGAAGATGTGATGAACTTCATTTACATAGCTTCTGCAAATCTCTCACACATAGTGAGGATGGAAGGAGATGAAAAGGTGAAAAGATGGTGATCATACAACATGCATACAGCAATGCAACTGTGACGGAATATAAACCATATGCATCTTTGCTTTTTAGGGCAGAGCGACAATTTTTGGAAGCTATATTTTTGTTCCACTTACATAAACAGTGGAAAAGTATGATCGCCTCAAGTTAAAACAAACAATTTTTCAAGAGTGCTGTTCACTGCTGGAGAACGTGATAAAGCTGTAAGGAATCTGAGCAGATGCTCGAGGCTTTTAAGTGTTTAGCGTCCCATGCAAACAAATGCTGCTGAGACTTAGCTGAGAGCTGCTCCCATCAGTATTCCTAACACACATGCACAAGGGGCAGATATCCCTGCCATTCAAATCGATGTTAAACTTACTTTTAAGTGTCATGGATCTAAGCAGCAGTGAACTCAGTATGTCTACATATTAAGAGTTTCAGGATGCAGGAATGTATAGTAATTAATTACTTAATTCAATAACTTTATTTTAGCTTTAGCAATTTAAAATTTGTCACATGGTGGAAAGTGCTTGTTTTATTTAATCAGCTGTATTACTTTCAGTTCTAATGAAATATAAGCCTTTCTAGCCCATTACTGACAAGGCATAAAGACCTTTATGGTTTTGTATTGTGGTGGAGCTTGGCCAAGACTAGAATAATATATAGAAGGCATACAAAGCCTATGTAACAGTGTACGAAATAAGTTCACATACAGATTAGTAACAGATAAGCCAATCAGTAGCACAAGAAATGAAGACAGAGTATATCCATTGAGCAACAAAGATTAAATAAAACAGCCCAAATATAAAATAGTTTTTCTAGGCTCTGTAGTATCTTAGTCTGGAGATCTCAAGAGAGGAATATCCTGCGCTCATTAGTATCTGTGACAGAAGTATGGTGAAGGATTAAGAGTAATGGACTGGAAGGTCAAATTTTCCAATTTAGGGTTTGACCCTTCATGTATGATCAATGAAGTACACGAGAGACTTCTCTCCTTACATAGTAGGCATGTGTAATTGTTTCTGAATAACAACATCTGCTCTGCAAATGAGGAAGACGTGACGTGAGCATTAATGATCTCACGTGCATTATCATTTCACCTGAAGTCACAAGTTCATGGCTGCAGTTCCCTTCTGAGCTATGAGTGTTTTACCTTCTCCTGAATGGCGCTGGCACTTAGGCTCACTACTACCAGAAGGCTTAGAAGATGCAGGACGCTTGGGAGCCATCGTAGGGCTTAAAACAAAACGAAAGCCATCAGACCACAAGCAAGGTACGCGATACGCAGAGAACCGTGACGTGTCGGGGAAAAATCCGCGATATAGTGGGGGCTCGATAGCTGAACCACGATATAACGGGGGCCCGATAGCTGAACTGCGATATAGCGCGGGATCACTGTACTTGGGACTACTTGGGGCTGGACCTAATGATTATTTTTCTATCGCTTAATCTTATGATTCTTTCTTTAAATAGTCAGGTAATCTATGATCTTATTTGCTGAATAATGTATCAGCACAGTTTGATTGCTCCATTAAAAGAGCAACAATCAATTATCAAAAAGTAAACATTAAACACTTTATCTAGGGATGCATGATTAATATATTGGTTATCAGTTAACATATCGATTTTTGGCAATATTCGTTAAAAATCACTATATAGGTATCGGTACAGTTTTGGTTGATATTTCAACTTTTTCAATATTAAACATTAGCAGCTCTAGAGCTAAAGATATAAGTAATTAATGGAAATGATTGGACTGGACAACGAGACATTTTCCATAGTGCAAGATGGGGGGGAATTCGACAATACATTCACCACTTATAAGTCGGGTTGCTACTTCCAGTTTGAAGAAATAAGGGATACCGCCTCAACCAGAAGTCCTGAGGAGCGATCTGAAAATAAGGGATAAATCACATCCCATATTGGTTCAAAACGAGACACAGCATTTTATTTTGCAATATGTGACAGGTGGTGCAGAGTGGTGGCTCTGAGGCTAGGGATCTGTGCCAGAAATTGGAAGGTTGCCAGTTTGAATCCCATGAATGCCAGAAGTGATTCTACTCCATTTGGCCCCTTCAGCAAGACCCTTAACCTACAATTGCTTTGTCCTGAGTATGATACTAACCTACATCCAGTCCTGTAAGAATGTCCTCCAACTTCTAGGGAAAATTTGAGGGTTGGTGGCAGGATTGGCACTCCAGCCACCGGGAATAACTTCACACTGTTCCACCGCATTCAAGCTATTGTGGTGCTGAGGTATCACCCACTGCATGGCTGCACCCGGGTTCTCATCCCAGAGGTGGTGTGGTGGGTGTGGCAATGTGCTATATCAGCAGGTGGTCCTTACCTCCTCCTGTGATAGGGAACAACTCTACACAGAAGATCTTGCAATATGTTTTAATTCATTATACAATCTGGCCAGCAAAATAATATTTCATTTTCTAGAGAATAAAGAAGGATGTAACATCATTCCCAAACTTTTGATGTCTGCAGTATTTTAGACAAATCTCCATTACTAGGCCTTGGGATCTTGCCTTCTTGATATACACCACACTAATTGACACATTTACGTAATCGATTGTGTTGATTATATTAATGCATCAATCCAACAGCAGACATAAGAAACTCTTCTCTAAGAAACTCTCCTAAGTTACTACTCATGATGTTCAAATGAAACACACTTGGTATATTGCGTGCTATGGTTAGCCAAATAAACTGATTTATGGAAGTATGTTGAAGATGGTATTTCACTCTACTGCTGTAAAATTGTTATGGCATTTTAGTAGGCCCTTGATGCAACTGTATCAACAATGTTTTCTGGGCAAGTTGACAGTGATTATCAGTGTATATATTCCACAACTGCTTCTGAGAAGCAGGACTGAGAATGAGGAGGACCCCTTGGCAATCACATGGTAATTCCACTGAAATCGGGTCAATAGCTGCCGTGTCCCTTCAATGGGAGCCAGTGGGTTTAATTGATTTCTGTGGTAAAGCCGGTGCACAAAGCGTACGCCTGCAAATGAGTTGTGTAGGACTGCTACACACGGCACTGTCAGTCAGTCTGTCTACGTGAAAGCGAAGCAGTAATTTATGTAGGGGTGACGCAGGCTTCTGAGTCAGGTGGATATGTGTATGTGTTATATATTTGTTAGAATAAGTCTTCCTCAAAAATCCACTATCTGAGTAAGGATTATGGAGGAAAAAAGATGTTATGTGCACAGACAAACACATAAAGAAAACTTTCATATATAAGAAACTGCTGACGGTAATACTTATGTTGAGATCTGTTGCATGGACACACTGACTTTTTCAGATGTTTGTGTTTTGTTTTGGAGCAGATTTTTGAGAGTACCTGTTCAATGTTATTAGATGCTGTAGACTTACACTGTACTATATTTAAACTTCCCACATACAGTACTTTGCATACACTGAGTAGTCAGGCATCCATCCAGATGTGGCCAGTCAGCCCCCCTGATTGCTATAGCACACCTGTAGCTCATCCACTTGATTAACAGGCCTGATGTGAAAGCACCTGCTTTTCAACTAACTACTAGTGAAATACCAAGTGTCCCACCTCTCTGAGTGTTCACTGCATAACTCCTGCTTGCTTTCATTGCTTTATCATCTTGTGATATGGATTTAGTTATTTCATATTTATGGTTTCTGCCCTTATTTGGAGTGTGGATTAGGATTTGTATGCATTTGTTTGCTCTCACTTGGATTCGCTCTCTCTCCCTCCTTCTACATATATGTACATACATACATAAATATATCACATGCTCACACACACATACAAACACGTTGGCATACCTGTCTAAATGGGGACCTTCCATTCATTTCTATGGGAAAACCCTAATTCCAATCATGACACTCTTAACCCCTACCTAGCTCTAACCTTAATCATAAGTAACAAAAAAAAAAAAGACATTTGCCATTTTTACTTTTTTGATTGCAGTTACCAATTTTTATAAATTTGAGGTTATCCAATTGGTGACCTGAAAAATGTCAACAAAAGTGAAGTTTCAGGGTTTACCACACTTTGGGGACATTTTGGTCCCCAAATGTGAAATGTGACCTAAATGAGAGTGACTTTGACAAGGGCCAAATCATTATGGTCAGATGGCTGTGTCAGAACATGTCCAAAGTGGCAAGGCTTCTGGTAGGTACTCATGGTCATATGTGTTGAGTACCTACTAAGAAAGGTCCAATAAGGAATGCACAGTACATCGAGCCCTGCTGCATACGAAAGCTAAGTAGCCACAGATTGGTCTTGGTACCTAACACATCTCACAGATGCTTGTGATCTATCCAGTCATGGATAGATGCAACACAAAATGGGATTCACCGGACCAGTCCAGTCTCCAAGGTCCAGTTTTGACACTCGTATACCCGTTGTAGGCAATTTTGCTTGTGGATAGAGGTTAGCATGGGCACTCTGACTGGCTTGCAGCTCCATAGCCCAATATGCAGCAGGGCTTAACGCACTGCGTGTGTGCGTGTTGTGACACATTACTCCTTTGACCATCATTAAAGTTATATGCCAGACAGAATAGCCTTGCATTCACATCTTGCATTGACAAGTCTTAGCCACCCAACACCCAGTCGGTGGACTGTGGTCTTTCCCTCCTCAGTAAGGCTCACCATGGCTGTTTGTGAGCATTCCACTTGTCTCGCTGATCTGGAGATGCTCTGACCCAGTCATCATTTAGCGCTTACCGAAGTCCCTCGGGTCTTTACTCCTACCCATTTCTTGTGCATGGAACACAAGAATTATAAGTACTGAATGTTGGCTTACTGTCGTTATCCCGGAGTTTCACATGTGCTATTTTTCAAAGATAATCAACGTTATGCACGTCACATGGGAGTGGATATAATGCCCTAATTTATCTTAATTAATCTTATAGTGTAAACCCATCAGCTTCAAATACAGTTGAAATAATTTGCAGACAGATACAACTTTTTGTGACAACTTCATTTCATAATGAAGTGATGATTCAAGAGAAACAATTTCTTTTCTTTTTTAGTCATGTAATTACAGCCTAATAATTTATCCTTTCACATTATGCTATAAACAATTATGGAACCTTGTATATGCATGTTTTTAGCAAGGAAAGCGACTGGTTTTGTAAATAATACACTGGGAACTGAAACCCAAACCATCACAGAAACAGTTTATGTTTGATAAAAGAAAAAGAAGGAGACTCATTTTAGTGAAATTAAACTGTAATCAAAATATCAGTGCAGGGAGTGTGGAGCTGCTATCGATAGTTCTGATCTTGTTCTTCCATCGATCCATTTTCTGTATCCGCTTATCATATTCAGAGATGTGGGACATCTGGAGTCTAAGGGCGCAAGGTAGGCACCAACCCAGGACAGGGCACCAACCCAGGACAGGGCACCAACCCATCACAGGACACACATACCATTCATACTCAATTTGGTAACTGCAATTGACCTCGGCAAGTTTCTGGACTGTGGGGGACAACCCATCTCAGCTTTATTTTTTTTTGCACAGTAAAGCTCCGTACCGAAGGCCTGAAGCGTATTTTAAATTTTAAATGTTAAAACTGCTTTTTGTTTTCATTTTTAATGTGCTTGTTTTCATGTATATTTTTCGTTTTAGAGGCTACAAACAGCATCTTCATTGATTCCTGAGGGAAGCCTTGTCTGTTGAGAAGAAAATGTGAAACCAAACTGCTAGAGTAGTAGAATGATCAGGGCTTAATGCACCATTAGTATTTCCTAATACAGGATCATCCTATTGCAGGCTTCTTTTAGGCCTCACTATGCCTGATGCCTTAAGCCAATAGCACTGTATAGATCTCATAAATGAGAGTGAAGCACAATTTGCCGGGTCTTAAGCAGAATCTGTCCGCATGAAACACCAAAAAAACCACCGCACTGCCGCCGGTGCAAGGCTTAAGTAGGGAGTTCTGCTGATGAGTCCTAAGAGGAATCAGCTGCGGTTACCACCTCCGCGAGGTGGGCATGAAGCCCCCCCCCGACGGGCACCTCATGGAGGCCAAGGATGGGACGGGGGTCGATCTCTTTGAGCGATGAGCGAGGGTTCCAGGATGTCCCTGGCAGGAACCCAGCTACGCTCTTCAGGGCCGAAACCCTCCCAATCCACTAGGTGTTGTATCCTCGGGAGGGGGGCAGATCTGTGATAAAATCCATAGCTATGTGTGACCAGGTATGGGTCGGTACTGTTAAGGGATTGTAAGAGCCCAGAGGGGAGACCACTCCTGGCTTTATTCTGGGCACATAGAGGACAACACCTACCTTTCCATCATTAAACCAGATCCTCGTACTCACCAGTGCCCCACCTGTAAATGGGCCCTCCATGTTCACCAGCACCGTCATTAAACCAGATCCCCGTACTCACCAGTGCCCCACCTGTAAATGGGACCCCCATGTTCACCAGCACCGTCATTAAACCAGACCCCCGTACTCACCAGTGCCCCACCTGTAAATGGGCCCTCCATGTTCACCACCACCGTCATTAAACCAGACCCCCGTACTCACCAGTGCCCCACCTGTAAATGGGACCCCCATGTTCACCAGCACTGTTATTAAACCAGACCCCCGTACTCACCAGTGCCCCACCTGTAAATGGGCCCCTATTGTTCACCAGCACCATCATTAAACCAGATCCCCATACTCACCAGTGCCCCACCTGTAAATGGGCCCTCCATGTTCACCACCACCGTCATTAAACCAGATCCCCGTACTCACTAGTGCCCCACTTGTAAATGGGCTCCCTATGTTCATCAGCATCCACTCATTAAACCAGATCCCCGTACTCACCAGTGCCCCACCAGTAAATGTGATCCCTATATTCACCAGCACCCTGTCATTAATGGTCACCATGGCCACCAGTGCTCCATTTTTAAATGGGATCTCACGAGTGCCCTGTCTTTAAACAGGCTTCCTAAAGCTCTTCTTCATCACCAGCATCCATGCACTGTTCCTCCCAATGTACAGTGATTAAACTACTACTGCCTGTAGTCCAGCTCCCACTGCTTCAGATGCAAACACCATTAGTGAACTAGAGAAGCAACAGGCATCTGAACAGGCCAACCAGCTGTGTTTGGGGGGGTGGATGCTTGCACTTATAAAGTGAATTTAAAACCAAAAAGCTGTTTTACCATATTCCTCATTTTGTACTTGTGGAGACCTGCGTTTCAGCAGGAATACTGAGCAATGGGTTCAACAGGTAGGGGAAAACCCTCATAATTTGAGGGGCTTGTTTTAAATTGGTCATGGGGGGGATTAACAACACGGAGATGAGATATTTATGGGGGGGACATCCTCAGTCCCAAAGCCCCTGAAGCCAGCCCCTGGCCCCGATTCACAGTGGCGGCATGTTTTATTGATGAGGCCCATGAAACTCATTCGGAGAGCCGCAGATTGCTTTCAGGTGGTCACAGTGCAGCAGCTCATGCTGGTACCGCCTGACATTTTTATGGTGGTTCATTATCCTGCCCTGCACCACATACAGAGGCTCTCTGCTGAACAGGCAGGCTGCCGCACCCGCTATTTGCATCGATTTGTGGGGCTGTTGCCTAAGATGAGAAGGAAAACACCAAGCAGTGAAGCAGTGAAGCAGTGAAGCAGTGAACTCAATCAGCGCTGCCAGCACAACGTGCTGCAGATGAAGGGAAACCTGTTTGGTTCAAAGACAAGCAACAAGTGTATTACTGAATAGACTTTAAGATGGTCAGGGGGATGCAAAAGTGGAAACGGCAGCTCACAATGGCAGCTAGGGAGAATCTCAAGGGGAGAGCAGTAAGTGTAACTGAGCCGTTTAACATACGGTGCATTCAATGCTCAAGCATTACTATGCCCATCCTCTTGTGTGTGAGTTTCTTTAGGTGTCTTTATTTACCCTGCCTGTTAACTTTACACTACATGGCTTTCAGGAAGCTGCCATTTAAACTGCACATAGAGAATACCAACATGTTTCTGTGGATATAACTCCCTGCAACAGAACTGGTCCTGATTACCTGAGACTTTTAGAAAGACCTCTGCTTAACATACTTGAAATATCTCACTCTGGTGTTTTTTTCCATTTTACTGTAGCAAGCATCCAGCAAGAGCTTCCCTCTGAATATTACAAATAGGGACAGTAACAAGGAAACAAAAAATGTTTAAAACATTTGAAGCATTATTTTTGTTTATTTTTGATATTTGGATTATATGGTGTTGGAATTGTACTGCAGAAATGCTTTTTTAATTGACAGAAATCAGTGAACTTTTGTGATTTGCACACGGCTGTAACACGGGGCTCCAACCTCTTTGCTATGTATAATATTTGAAAAATTACTATTTGTAAACATAAATAATATGTTTATATGGAAATATTAAATGTAAATGTTACATGTAAATGTTAAATATAACTGTAAAAACCGCAGACCTCGCAACTCAGCAGGCCGTTTTCTGCAACCATGTCCCTTAATTGCTTCCTAGAGAGCTGTGATTGGACAACGATTACATTTCCTGGTGGTACGATTTCGGCATGTACTTTTTGAACGTGAAAATAAGTCGATACAGCAGAGCAAAGATACCATTGCATTTCAGTGTGATGTGACATAGTTTCATTGTTAAATTTTATGTAATGTAAATCCTTCTAATTGTTTTTTCTGGATGGTAGTTGAACAAGATGCATATCAATGAAATTATGGTTTTACTTTGCATTGTGTCACTCTCCTTACGACACTCACTGAGAAGCAATGCCTCTTTTGCATTGTGCATTGTGTAGATTGTTTCCCTCCTCATGTCAATGTTCTGTTTGCATCTCAAGGTGGCACGAAATCCTCTCCATAGTGCAGCACATCCTATGGCCTCTAAAGGAGCGGAATTCACCATGTTGTTCTCCATCACCGGCAGCCACTTAGTGCGCTTTCATCATTATTGCTCATTTCCATGCAAACAAGTCGGAGGAACGTGGATAATTTGAATATTTTCTCAACATTTAGAGTCTACATTTAACATTTGTATTTAACATTTACATTTGTATTTCCATTTACCATTTATATTTAACACTTACGTTTAATATTTACATTTATATTTCCATTTAACAATTATATTTAACATTTGCGTTTAATATTTCCATATAAACGTATTATTTATATTTACAAATAGCAAGTAATTTTTCAAATAGTATACATAGAAAAAAGTTGTGGTGATTTTTAACAATGTTTATTTCTAGCTAAATGTAATAAAAATAAGTGCACTAAATCTTGAAAAAGTGGCAAGTAAAAAAGTGCTTAGTGATTTTACAAACGGCACTCCAAAGCCTCTCGCTGTCTGTGCTGCTACCAGAGATGCTTTGGTATGTGAGTAACTCAATCTATTTGGCAGATGTTTTTCAAATTTTGCATGGGCATTGTATGGGTGAGGAAATAAAATGGATTACATTTTTAAACAGGACTATATGCATTGTTTAGAGACTCTGGTGAAATTGTAATCCTTATAAATGAAATGTTCAATACACATGTGTAATACTGTTTGATGCTTTTTAATGAATGTTTTATACCAAACATAGTGTGAAATAATGGTAATCTGGAAATTATAAGGTTCAGTATAACTACATTGAAGTGATATATATATACACAAATACCATTCATAGATCAAAACAATGGTAAATTTGGCTGAATCATAAAAGCCCGAAATAGTACGAAATGAAGAGAAGTTTGGGAACTGAAAGTACCAACTCTTTTTGCTGACCTTAGTCAAATGGTCTTGTGATGTTATGAACAATCCAATTCTTTTCAATGGCATTTTGGTATAAACGCAAGGAACTGAGTCATACTCAGCAATATTTCACCACACACACACACACACACACACACACACACACACACACACACACACACACCATAAGGCACTCAAATAATAAGCACAGCAACCGTTAAGGCAAAGTTACATGTACATGCATTGCGGCAGACTAGCCACAGGTGTGGTTTACAAAACACAATACGGAAACAACCATAAAAAAAAAAAAAAAGCGACGAGCCAATGATTCAAACGAAAATACAACACACAAAATTAGTTTCGATGACCTGACCACACACACGGAGCCACATGAGCACGAAAGCGATGATGTGCAAAACGTCAGAATGCTCGAAACAAAACAGCAGCCCAGCATCAACCGGTGTTCCAGACAGAGATCGAATCAGTAACAGGTAGCTTACAACTGTAAACTGTAAACACGGTTTGACTTCTGAGATTCAGATTCAAGTTCTAGGTTTTTTTTTTTTTTTTTTGAACTGGTTGGTTCGACTTTTAAGAAATTCGAGTTCTAATGAGTTTGAGGACTGAGTTACCACTGTATTTTTAATATTTTTCAAGGATGCAATTTCAAAATTGCCCCCAGTTCAACCCTTTAACACTTTGTTTAAAGCTGTCATCTATAATGCATTATAGATACCTTCATAACGCATTATACTGATCAGAAAAAGAATTAAGCATGCTTTGTACACATATAGTACATCATAGACGAGAGTTTCATAAAGCATTCATAATGTATAGTAAGCATTGCTATAATCATTTTATATGTTGTCGGGTAAGGTATCCACAAAACAACAAGCAACTTTTTATGTGGGATCTTTTATTCAATGCAGGATCTCCACCGAACCGGGACAATTAACCTTCCCATATATTAAACAATGAAAAGAAAATTACAATTTGCCCTCCATTAAAAAATCCAAATTTAAGAAAACCCTTAAATCAGGCAAACCAGAAGTTTTATAAACCCCTTATTCTCATTCAAAAGTAGAAAATAAATAAAAAGAAAGAGAAAACAGGAAAAAGATCCCCAGGACAATTACAGCAGTGGCAGTCCTGCGCCAAACCAAACAAATACATTATTCAGCTTATCCATAATTAAATGCTACATATGCACTACATTGTTCATCTAACACTTACCCCTTTTATCAGTCATTTCTCTACAAGTGGCTTCCTCAAGACACCTCTTCACCCAGCAACTACCACCCGCTGAGCTCACCAGGCTAGACCACCAACGCGTCCACGCTCAATCCTCCCTCATCTGACGTCCTCCTAAATCTAACGCTTGTAATTCCTCCTTGGTTAGAATAAACCCCAGGGATTTCCCCAGATACCTCACTAGTAATTCAGACCGAATGAGGATCCCTATTTTCCAGTAACCGCATGTCCACCACACCCAAACACGCTTCCCTTTTTCCCTTTACGCAGAGTGATGACCTCACTCCACAGCGTCACTCCCTTAAAGGGACTACGTTCCTCCCTGTATTTCCACCCGGTTACATTCTCCCCTGCTTACCAGTCAGTGTCCTCATTGATCAGGGATGAATTCATCACTCTCTAATTCATCACTGGAGAGTGCATCACTCTCTGATTCATCACTGGAGAGTGCATCACTCTCTGATTCATCACTGGAGAGTGCATCACTCTCTAATTCATCACTGGAGAGTGCATCACTCTCTGATTCATCGTCAGCCGCGGGATGTACCACCACATCCATAGTTGGGCATACTTCCTTTTCCTTCAGGGTAGACGCTTCAGCATGCACAACCTGCCTGATATCAACTCTATTTAACCTCTTTGTGCGTCCTCCTCCCACCAGTTCTACAGTGTAGGTAGTCCCTCGTATGTCAGTTACCTGGTATGGAGTGGACCGCCAGGCATCCTGAATCTTATTTCGCTCTGGAGGCTTGTTTCTCAGGTACACCATCTGACCAACATCAACTGGTGGACAATACACCTTGCCCATTTGAGCAACAACCCTTTCAATAGCCTTTGCCTCTAGGTATTCCTTAGCCCGGGCATGAGCCTCCCTCAGCTTCCTCTGATGCACCGCCAACCAGTCATGATGCACATTCTCAGATGTCTCCCGTCCTAACAAAGCATCAATGGGAAGATGTGCCTCAACCCCAAAGAGTAAATAATATGGCGAATACCCTGTCGTTGAGTGAGGGGTAACGTTGTACACATTTACCATCTCTGGTAAATGGACAGGCCATCTCCGTTTTTTCTCTGGAGGAAGTGTTTGTAACAGCTCGTGGAGCGTTCTATTAAATCTCACACTGTGCATTACCTGTCAGATGGTGAGGGGTAGTACGACTCTTTTTAACACCATACAACTTACATAGCTCAACAATCACCTCACTCTCGAAGCTCCAGCCTTGATCAGAGTGTAACCTCTCTGGTACACCATATCTTACAAACCACTCGCGCAAGAGAATTTTAGCTGTGGTGTCAGCTCTTTGGTCCCAGGTAGGGAAAGTCTGGGTGAACTTGGTGAAAACGTCTGTAATCACCAGCACATTCTCCCTACCATCTGATGCTGGTTCAAGCAAGGTGAAGTCTATTGCAACCATCTCAAGAGGTCAGCTGGCTAGAAAAGACTTCTACATCGGTGGGTGGATTTTGGGCTGGGGCATCTTAGTTAGGACACAGCGCTGACATTTCTTTATCCATTGCTCTACTTCCCCATAAACTCCAACCCAGAATCCTCTCTGCCTCAGCAGTTGCATAGTTCTTTCAACACCTTGATGCCCCATCGCATCATGCACGCTTTCCAACCCTTGATTCCTCAAGCAGGCTGGGATTAGCAATTGGAGGCACCATGTCTGGGATCTTCCACTGCTCGTGTTCCCCTGGACCTCGCTGACTATTGACCCTCCTGAGTCAATGGCACGGATCTGTCTAATCTGGTACTTCATCCTGGCAGTAACCAAATCTGGTTCCAGGGTGGTTCCCCTGTTAATTGCATTACAGACTACAACACATTTATCATACTCAGCATCATCCGGATCCAGCTCAGGCTCCCCTGCTAATGGCTGCCTAGTGAGGGCATCAGCAGCGGCATTACACCGGCCTGGCCGATACTGCACATCAAAATCAAAAACAGCAAGTTGCGCCATCCACCTCTGTGCCAAAGCTCCCAACTTAGCAGTGTTTAGATGACATAATGGGTTGTTATCTGTTATCACTGTAAATTTTGAGCCACGGAGATAGCTCCTGAATTTATCAGTAATCTCCCATTTTAAGGCCAATGGTTCCAATTTCATACTGCTATAGTACAGTATTTATCAATTCTTTTCAGCTTCTCTTATCCTCCTACTGGCATATGCAGTGTAGCACCATGTAGCAATAGGAACTGCATATAGCTAGTTATGTGTTTCGCCCGGAGGTTTTAGAGTGTAACACCAGTGTGAGGAGGGAGTGACATCTGAGCATGAGTCTCTTATGACTCATATGTGATGTTTACCATAATTTTTACATTTATTTCTTTGGTTTATTGTCCAAAACTACTTTGTTTTAAGTGCTTATGACATGAGATAGAAAATTAAGTGCAGCATTGCATCATGTATTTCTTAATCTAACATATACATCAGCATGGAAAAACAATCCATCAGTTTATAAGGAAGAGCGTCCAATCAATATCCTGATCCTAAGAACAGCAGCAGCCTTATCTGTCCCTGGGAACCACACGCAGAGCAGAAGACTGTCAACAGCAGTTTCATATCATATCTTGGTTTGGAAGGAAACATTTAATCAACCATTAGTACTGGAGGTGAATATATGATAGGAGGGAGAGCAATGAAACCTCTATTTTCCTCTTTTCATGAGTTTAAACTGGTTATGATTTATGTTTGTTTTGCTTAATTATATATGAAACTTTAATTGCTGAGTTGCATTAATTACATAAAAGCACAACCACACCTGAAATCCTTTTATCTCATCAAAGCTCAGGTAGGTTCTATCACGTTCTCAAAACTTGGCAAAATGCCTGGATTTTCCATAATTTTAATGGTTAAGAGGAAAGTTTCTGGACAGTTGTGATACCGATAAGTTCTCAGTTATGGATTCCACCTGTAAATGAAAGATTGTTGAAAAAGATAGAAACTTCACGTATAAGACATGCCCTGTAAGGCCCTCCTCTAGTGGCACACAAGTACCTTGAAGCTGTTCTTCAGCACCAGCAGTGTTCCATAATAATAATAATAATAATAATAATAATAATAATAATGATAATAATAAACTTTGTTATAACTTGCATATTAGGTCTGAGCAGCTGAGAAAGCAATGAGCACTACCCAAACAAAACAAGTTGTTTTTAGAATCAATAATTCCAGTGCGGCCACTTCGCCTCCATTTGGGAGCCACAGCTCTCTGTCAGCCAGGCTGAGTCATGCCTTCCTGCTAACTGCCGCCGCCCCCCCCCACGCCGGTGTCCCACCAATCAAATTTAAACATGAGAAACTCATTTCTGTTTGTTGTCAGTCCCATCAGAAATGGCACCTTTACACAATGTTACACATATCAAAGTGGAAACTGAACTCTGCCCCATCCCATTTTAATATCTGACTGATCCTCCTTACTAACAGAGCAACGCTAAGGCTGAAGTTGAGACAACCACTGGTCAACTCAGTTATGAAAGAAAGAGATCCTATTAGGATATCTGCAGATTGGAAAACAACGAACAAAAGGAAAAAAAGACTTCAAACAAGAAATACTGTACATTAAATGTTAATGGAAAAGACCTTTTTTAGCAGTTTGACTCAGTCACAGTTATCTGCTGTATTAATTGATGTCCATAAGTAATGCGCTTCACAGCTTAGAATATTATGCTGCATCTGCCAAAAGTAATGCATTTTAAATAATGTGTAAGCTGGAAGTTGCCTTTGGCTCAATCCAGTAAAAGAAAATTTGAGTAAGAATGATTCTATATGAAAAAAGGGAAAAGCATTTTCATTTTCTTTGTGAAATTGCATACTTAAAAAAACCCTAGAAATAAAAAAAGAAAAACTGATACAAAGAAATGGAGACCTTGCAGGGAAAATGGCTTTCTGAAAAAATTCCACACCTCAGACAGTATGGAGATGGAGCGCTAATCCGCGGAGGAGGAGCCTCTGACAGCCCACAGAGAAGCAGCTGTTTCAGCAGTTTATCTCGCAGTACAGGACATGGCAGCTTCCTGCTTTACTTTACATGCAAATTGCTGTCAAAATAAAATTGCCTATTTTTTAAAGTACATGGCAAAAAAGATAAACATACAAATAAATAAATAAAAATAAATAAAAAAATAAAATAAGACTTGTGAAAGTCATCTGGTGGAGTATAAATGAAAGAAAGCAAAGTGACATAAGACCTTTAGTGTCCTTTCGATTTCATGTTATTTCCTTTCTGGAATATGTACTCCGTTTAAAAATGATCACATGGTAGGGATGCTTGTGGTGGGAGGATCCCTTACTTTTACCCGTCCATGGAAGAATTGTGTTGAACATGAGCTCAGGAGATGAAACATTCCTTGTATCACTCCTTTGAATGCACACTCATAAGTGCTTCTGCTGAGTGAAGAATGGTGAGAAATCAGGACTTTGGGAAGCTGTTCTTCAGCACCATCAGTGTCGCTTATTATTATTATTATTATTATTATTATTATTATTAATAATAATAATACTACGAGGTACAAGGTATCATGGACTCCATATATAACCAGGATATCTCAAAAATAAATCTTGCTGGCTCCATCAAGAAGTTAAAGCTAATTTAAAATATACCTCCAAAACCACAAAAAAAGGTTCAGCGACCAAAGAATTAAGCTTTTGCCATGGCCATTCCAGTCCCCTGACCTAAACCACATTGAAAACCTGGGGCTGAACTTAAGCAGAGCTTACATGTTCTTCCCGTGTCTGTGATGGGTTTCCTCTAGGGTCTCTTGTTTCCTCCCATGGACAAAATTATGAACAATCCGCAATGATAAATTATTGCATTTTGAGTGTATTTGCTGCTGTGTTCTGGGCAAGAACCCAGAACTTTTCCCAGACTGCCACCTATGTGATGCACACATCTGCATCAAAAGGATGCCCTGCAGTATCTCTGAGCAACATTAGCCCCGTTTACATGGACACAGTTTTTTCCACTTTTAATCCGATTAATTACGGAAACCAATTAAAAACGTCTCATGTAAATGGTTCAAGTAATTGGATTCGACTGAATCCATTTAAATTTTCAGTCCGATTAAAAGAGGTGGTGTAGATCTTTCTTTTAATCCGATCAATAGAGGAAACTACTCATGTAAACAGGTAAACCTATTATTAGAACACTTCCCTTGTTCCTGGGCATGTGCGTGAGCTCGCGGCAGGTAGCTACTAGCTAGTAGCCAATTAGAGTTGAACCCAGTTTAGTGAGTTTACCATAGCAGTGTGCAAAAATGAGTTCGCCTGTACTAAAAAAACAAAAACTGGTCAGTCCCTGACACTACGTTTTTATTGGATACATTAAAACGGGGACAGGCTTTCCAGGATATCCCCAGTGCGATACACCAGGGCGAAAGCCGCGGGGTCCTCATGGAGCAGTCATCTCAGAAATCGTATCTTTTTTTGACTGGCATGGATGTCCATCATGTTTTCTGCTGGCAGTTTTTACGTCACATAATTCTCTGATAATGTGAAGCACAGCAAGGTCCTGAGAATCATATATATTCACCATAACTAATTGTGAGCACCCCACAAGCCTTGCCGTTTCACACATGCTCTGACCTAGTAATCTGATCATGATGATTTAGACCTTGTCAAAATTACTCAGATCTTTATCCATGCCATTTCTTCTGCAGTCAACATGTCTAGTACTGAATGTTCACTTACTGTCTAATATATCCCAGTCCATGGTGTACATCATTTTCATGAGATAGTCAAAGCTATTTGCTTCACTCAGGGGCTAGTCATAATGTTTTGGTTCATTGATGTATATTTCTACAAACACACACTCTGAAATGCTGAAACTGAACGTCACGTGGGATAATTTGGCCCAAACTTAGCCATTACACTTGCATCCATCATCGGTACTCAGCTCAGCTCCTCAGGCTAAGCTGCACTCTGGCAGTGGGGCAATAAAGAACAGATGTTTCAGTTCTGTTATGCGAGCGGCTTGAGAGCGAGTGGCCTGGGACAGTATGCTCCGGTATATTCTTGCTGAATGACTGGCAAGCTTTCAGTTCCAGCTCAGTGTAGCCCTCATCACGGGGGCTGGGATGTGGCAGGCAATAGTGGAAGTAATGCATTTTAGTAATTTATCCAAATTCACTTGGATTTGCTTAGTACACCAATGTGAATAGAAGGGACCACTTTTTGTTTTTCAAGTAAAATTGCTCTTTCAACCTAAAACTTCAAACTTAAATATACATGTCAATTCCATTATAGCAGAATCTGTGAAGAATCAATGATAATTTGAAAATAAGGCTCATTTATGCTTCATTTTGAATACGTTTACAGACACTGGCGGACCTGTTAGTCCTCTGCGTTCATTGCGTGATATTCGTGCATGTGTTCTGAAACCTTACAGATACAGACAAATGGAGCAATACCACTGGGAATGTGGGGGCATTGTGATCAGTAGCTCAAGCAAGACACAATGAAGATTTTTTTTAAATGCCAGAACTCTTTGAGGAGAGACTGTGCAAGTTTCCATGCTTGATGTGGGCTAGCGGGCAAAGGACTGGCATTGATCCGAAAGTATTGGAAATGATGTTCGTTTTCAGTTTCTCTCATTGGCAATATTAGGATGTATTTGATGGTCTTATAGACCACCCACCCCCACTTACAGTGCCGCCTCTGCTTTTATCACGACCTCCTCCACCGTTGACATGATTGTTTTTGTCAGAAACGTTTGTGTCTTATTAATTCTACATGCCAGAATCTGATTTTTTGGCTGAGTATATTACCTTGTAAGCAACTCCGTGTTGCTTAACATTCATGCTAATGTAAATGATGCATGGAAGTATGTGGGCAGTGATGCTTTTGTTTGAATTGTTTGAAATGAACATTTTTATTTTCATATGTAAATGGAGCATAAATGAGCCTTTAGCTGGATAACTTGTCAGATTTAAGGTAGTCTGGGCTAAATATAAGTGAACAAAGAATAAGTCCATTTAAACAGGGTACCCTAAATGTAACGTGTTATCTAGCTAACTAACAAATCTCACTTTGTGATACAGGCCCCAGTGTAAAAGAAAAGCTGGGTAGCATGAAGGAGGAATAGTTCATTACAGCTGGGATGGGGGCAACTTTGTATATCATGAAAACTGTCACTAAAAAAGAAACTTAGACATAAATGGAACTTCTTAAAATTCTGTGTTTATGGGGCCCCTAGTTTTTGGGGGTCCTTGGTGGCTCCCTAAGTTTACCTCGTGAAAAGTCCATCCGTGTGTTGTGAATAGTATGTGTTATACCCGTATAATGTTTTGCCATGGAGTGCATGTGTTTGTGTCATAAATTGTTGGCTCCATGTCCTTTTGCACTGGCAATGAGCTGTCAATAAAGGCAGGACTTGTTAAAGAGTCATCTCTTCATCATATCGATATCATGATAATGACCTGAAAGCTCACTGCAGTATGTAGTAATACTGTCTAATATATTAATAACAATATGTTAATAACCGTTTGACCGCTTAACCAGCAATTCTATCTGTACGAAAAACACTTCTAAAATGTAAAAATGTAAAATACTACACATTTGAAAAAAAAATGAATTATTATAGTAAAAGTGCTTTTAAATTTTTTCGTACTAAAGTTTTGAGTAAAAATAAATATTCATCACTTTGCTCAGAAACTGCACACAAAACTAATACAAACAAATAATAAAGAAATTACCCGGGTTGTGCTGCTATCTGTTATACAAATGGTATCTTTGCAAACTTTGCAAATTACAGTACATGTAGGTCCCCATTGGGGACCATTTCCACACAACTGAAGTAGAACTTATTTTGCAGTTGATTCTTCTTCATCAGCCACATTGCGCATCGCTGACAGCACAGGCGACCTTGTTTGCCGCTTGATATGGGTGCAATATTTTTGGCAGTACGATTATTATTAAGGGTTTTTTTTTGTTTTTACCAATTTAACAAACTGCTTAGAAAAGCCTGATTACGTTTTTAGTTCAAGATGTAGTCATGAAATACACTGAGACAGATAATTGACAAAGACAGCCTAGAGACAGTGCTGCAGTGCTGTGTGTGCATGCAGGCGGAGGGGGTCTACTCCGCAATATTTAATTTGTCTTCACTCCCTTCCCCCCTTTTGGCACTCATTGGTTGCAGCCTCCGAACATGCAAGCTCGTGTGATAGCTGCTTGTTGATTTCCTTTGTCATTATAATAAGTATTATGTAGTGAGCATGTAACTGGACATTCATTGGAAACTCAGTTTAGCACGAAACAGTCATTAAGGAGATAATCTTGAGGCTGCATGTTAGACATCCAAGACACAACAGCAGTTCAATTCTCTGGTGATATATTTTCTCTTTTGTCATGCTGCTCTTGCAATTTGCAATGGCATGAAGATGCACAACAAAATTGGGTGGTGGGGGGGACAATGCTGGGTACACCAAGTGCTCTGTTGTTAACTATTGACATTATCATTGTGTCCTGGTGTCATGCTTGGACATATAATCAATCTCTTATGTTTTATAACTTGATGCTTAGTGACAAGTTACAGTAGCTGGGTAGCCAACAAGCTTTGTAGAATATGTTGAGCGATGATATCACATCTTTCATTACTTGTAGGGTTTTTATAATTTGCCATTTTTCTTCAATTTTATTTTAATTTAGCATTTCATTGTTTTCAATGTCAGTTTCGTTTCAGTTTAATAGTTTGTTTACTTTTTTTTACTTTGTTTTAATTTTCATTTTGATGAAATGGTTTTATGTATGAAATGCAAGGTTTTTATTTAGTTTTGTTTTTTTTTCAGTATTATGGTGATAACCTTGATTAAAGTAGGCAACTGAAAAAAGTAGAATAAAAGAAGTTCCAAATCTCTAATATTATAATAAACCTAATCAGTATGTGAGAAACATGCTCACAGCAATTTCTAAGGCTGTCTGCTCTGAATTTTATCCTAGCTGTAAAAAAGAATAATAAGTAATCCAACAGCAGACCATAAACGCAGAAGCTGATTTTCACAGAGAAATCATTTGTTTATATTTTATATTATAGTTACTCAGACCATAGATGTATGTATAAGTGACAGGGAGAATCATCAGTTAACTTCCAGTTGATCTTGAAGAAAACCCGCTGCTCCACAGAAATGGTTGCCCTGTTTTTCAAACTAGGCGAGAATAGTCCATAAGACAGAGGAAATACACTCCACAGAAGCTGAGAAGGCAGCTGCACTAACTAGATATAGAGCCACTTGGGAAAGCTGAGGAACGACAGCCTCCTTTGCCCTCCACAAACCATGTCTCTGCCTTCAGAATTAGCCTGTGTCGGTTACAGCTACAGTAGCTAAGTAGGTTTGTGTTTGATATTTATATATTATATATTTATATATACACTGACTTCACTGCTCATCTCTCATTCCTGTAAGGTTTTTAATACTTTTATTATTATTATTATTATTATTATTATTATTATATAATTACATTTTAAAAGTTAAATGATAAAGAAAATATTTAAGTAAACTGGGATTTGTA
This sequence comes from Gnathonemus echidnorhynchus, assembly GCA_026776725.1. NCBI lineage: Eukaryota > Metazoa > Chordata > Actinopteri > Osteoglossiformes > Mormyridae > Gnathonemus > Gnathonemus echidnorhynchus. Next base: position 21,193,380 of record JAODJU010000014.1, on the reverse strand, counting down.
CTTTATACTCTTAAAATACCATTTAAGGTCTCATTTTCATACTTTTTAAGGAGTACCTGAAAAAAGATGCCAAAAATCTCCTTCAAGCTGCTAAAACATATAAATATGTGTATCTGTGCACAGTTCTTTGTCTTTTATTTCAGTTTCCTGTTTTTTTTTGTCAACCTCGCTTGTGTCTTTTTTCCACGACTTGTTCTGGAACCTCCCATTGCACCTCAACGATCCAGTCCTGGTGGTGACTTCTTTCTGTGATGTCCTGTCCAATGGGAACAGCATCAGACAGAAAATGTGGCTGCATGGACAGGATGGCTCAGTTTGCGGTATTTTACGTGTGTCTTGCTTGGTCTTGTGAGAATAAAATCTGTTTTGCCAAACTGCTTGAGCCCATGTAAACCATAGGGTGCACACTCTCTGAGACTGATCGTAAAGGTTATATAGGGTTGACACTATCTGAGATTGCATATAAATGTTAATCTGCACACCCTGTCTGGTGGATTCAACCTTTCAGGCTACAAGCTGCATGCAGTCCCTGTGGAGCACAGGCTGCACCTCTGGGCAGCTAGCAGAGATTCTTATTTTAGTAAATGTGCTGCGTGCGCTAGGGGGCTCTGAGTGTATCTGGGGATCCTCTTGCTATATGGAAACCACTGTTCAGCTCTCAGACAGCACCTTGGGTGTGGAATCCACTATGTCATCCTGGCACCAGCGTCAGGAGACTGGGAATTGCCTACACAAAGCTCCAACAGTATTTGTGGGAACAGAGCATGCTGTGATATTTTGGAAAACGATAAAAGTCTTGGCCCCACATTCAGAATAATCTTGATATTTATCAGCCTCTTTTCTGTATTTTGCTTTTATTTTAATTCTCTTAATATCATATTTTAAACACAAAATATATAGTTTTTAACTATCTTTCACATATGTTATTAGTGGGTATTTAATAGGTACTTACGTTTTTCATACTCTGAATTATGATTATATTTGGATTCAACTTTGGTCTTTAATATTGTTATGTAAATATACCTTTACTGTTGCATAGAAACTTTTTACATAAAGTTTTTGACTGGATTTTTAAAGTAATTTGCAGAACAAATGATCCTAATGAAATGCTGAAGAAAAAAAAGCCAAAATGCCCACGTTTGCCACCCACATGCTGTATGTTGCCTGTGCAATTACAGGTGCTGCAGCCCTGAGCTGGGAGGTGCACTGCTAATTTATCTGCATATATTTAGTTATTACAGCCTTGGAGGGTGGTTATATGTCAGGGGTCTCCTTATTTTCATCACTCTTTTTAAAAATTTAAGTACTACCCCCCTTAAACCCTGCATATACTAATCCCAGGGCATACTTTTAGAATAGTTTCATGTTCACTGCTTATATTGGCAACTTGCACATGATTAACAGGTGCAAAAAGGTGAAAACACACTCGTACTGTGTCGAATTTCAGGTTACACAGTTTTTAAGACACTAACACTAAAGTTCAACTCTTCAACAATTCTGCAAATAGCCAGATAGGACAGAAGAATGACTTCACTAACTGACCCTCCTTGACATAATGAGTGATAATTTGGTTAGTCTTTTAAGAGACATAAATTGATTGAAATTGTGCTCAGTCACAGAAAAATAGGTTTTATACTTCAGGGTAAGAACTGTTGGTCAGGAGAATATTTGACATCAAAATGTTGCTGTGCTTAACTAACTGAATGCACTCTGCTGTTATACCATTCAACAAGGCCTGGACTTTGACTCCATTTGACTCCAAGTCGCTATTTGAATTTATATCAGCAAATACTTAAGAGCCAATGACTGGATCATTATTACAGCTCAGCAACGTTAT